>CAUYON010047098.1:0-14480 GCA_963573935.1 Arctocebus calabarensis
GTGACTAATACATTTACTCTTTCTTTCTTTCTTTCTTTCTTTCTTTCTTTCTTTCTTTCTTTCTTTCTTTCTTTCTTTCTTTCTTTCTTTCTCTCTCTCTTTCTCTCTCTCTCTCTCTCTCTCTCTCTCTCTCTCTCTCTCCCTCTCTCTCCTCCTCCTCCTCTCCTCCTCCTCCTCCTCCTCCTCCTTCTTCTTCTTCTTCTCCTTCTCCTTCTCCTTCTCCTTCTCCTTCTTCTTCTTCGTTGTTGTGCTCAGAGTTTCATAGTTCTCTTTATAGAGATCTTTCATGTCCTTAGTTAGATACACTCCCAGATATTTCATCTTCTTTGTCACTATTGTAAAGGGAAGAGAGTCCTTGATTGTTTTTTCTCCTTGACTATTGTTGGTATATATAAAGGCTACAGATTTGTGAGTGTTAATTTTGTATCCTGAGACATTGCTGTATTCCTTGAACACTTCAGGGGAACACTTCTTATGCTTACTTGTCTATTACAAAAGGTATCACAAAAGATACAGATGAGGAGATGAGCAGAAAGAGAGAGATGGGGGAAAGAGCATAGAATCTCTCGAACCTCCATGTGCTCAGCTCTCCAGACCTTTCGTGTCTTTATGGAAGCTTTGTTACATAGGCATGAATGATTAGACCATTGGCCATTGGGAACTAGCTTAACCTTCAGCTCTTCTCTTTTCCTAGGAGGTTGGGGTTGGGTTGAAAGTTCCAACCCTCTAATCCTGTCTTAGTCTTTCCAGGTACTACCCCCCATCTTGAAGCTACCTAGCAGCTGTCAGCCATCAGTCAACTGACAAGCATACAAAAAGATACTGCTATGGAATTTGTAATGATTTTAGGAGCTGTATGCCAGGAAACAAGGTTGAAGATCAAATACATATCTCACAATATCACAGATGCACATGTATTTGATCTTTTCAATAAATGGTGTAGGGTCAGTTGGATATCCATAAGAAAAAAGAAAGCCTTGATATCTTCCTCACATCACATGTAAAAATTAATTCTAAATAGATTCCAAACTTAAATACGAAAGCTAAACCTATCAAGTTTCTAGAAAAAAGCAAGAAGAATATCTTCTATGTCTTTAGGTAGACAAGACATCTTTAACAGGACAGAAAAACATTATTGACCATTAGCCATGATAGAGATTGATAAGTTGGGCTTTATTAAAATTCAGACCTTCTGTTTGGTGAAATATAACATTTGGAGAGTATAAAGACAAGCCACAAACTGGGAGAAAATGTTTGCAATACATGCATATATTTGATAAAGGACTGATATTCAGAATATATGAAGAACTCCTATAAATCAATAAGAAATAGACTGACAGACAATTCAAGCAGAAAGAAAAGGTAAAACACATAAGTAGGCACTTTACCAAAGAGAATATCTAAATGTCCACAAGCATACAAAAAAGTACCAAACATCATGAGTTATCAGAGAACAGTTAGATTCCATATTCTCACCAAAATGATGGACAGTTAAAGGAGTAAAAGTTTCAAGTGTTGGCAGAGAGGGAGAGCGACCGAGACTCTCATTTCTTGCCAGTGGGAGTGTAAATTGCTACAAGCACTTTAGAAAACTGTTTTACAATATCTCCGAAAACTCACATGGTAAATTTACATTAACCCTGTGATACAGGAGAAATGGTACATATTCAAGAAAATCTAGTGTTTACGCCCACTAAATCTAATGTTATGTCCATTAACATAAGAGTGTGAATAATGGCTTTCGTTGCAATAATTCCAAATTAACTCAAATAGCTAATATCATGAGATGAGTAAATTAATCATGTTATATTCTTACAAAGCAATGAAAAAGAACGAACTACACTGTGGCAACCACATGGGTGGATCTCGCCAGCATGATGATTAGTAAAGAAGCCAGACACAAATGAGTATACTGTGAATTATTCCATTTATACAGACTTCTTATAAACAGAATATAAAACCAGGAAAAACTAATCTACACTGAGAGAAGTTAGAAAGTTGGTTGCCTTTGGGGGAGTTATTAACTTGGAGATGGTGTGCAAAAACACTGCTGGGGTGCTAGGAATGCTTCACATCTTGATGTGGACGGTGCTTACATGTACCTACATATATTAAAAAATCATCAAGCTATTCACTTTGTGCACATCCTTGTAAATTGTATCTTGATAGAAAGTATAAAAAGTAAAAGGAGTAATAGTGACCTCTCATAGAATTAAATGAAGAAACATGTACTTTCATAAGAGCAAAATATGATCTTACCACTGTGGAAACATGACCACAGCAGCAGTAAATTCATAGATTTCTTCACTCATCACATAGCTAAACCCAACTGTTAGCAACATATCAGAAAAGCTTCCTGATTCTAAGTTACTCAAATAACAAGCCAGAAATCCATGGCTCATAAAACTTACACAAGAGAAATTAAGAAAGCAGTGGATTAGACAAATGTACAGATTGCAAAGAGAAGGCCCTAAACCTAGGTTACAGGTGCATCTGTAGGAATAACTGAGACCCTCTGACTTGGTGAGATTACCCACTCCTGTAATCAGCAAGTACATATTGGACTTTCCAGGTGCCAGGGTTGCTGTAGGGCAGGATTTCTTAACCTCAGACCTTGACGTGTGGGTGGGGCCTGATACTTCCTCGTGTGTGTGCTGGGGGTGGGGTTGTGCTGTGCACTGTAGGGTTGTCTAGCAGCACCCTAGATGGCAGGAGCACCCCTGCCCCCAGCTGTGACAAAAAAAAATGTCTTCAGGCATTGTCAAATGTCCCCTTGGGGGCAAAATTGTCCCCATTTGAGAATCACTGCTCTAAGCATTGGCGTTAGCATCTAGAAATGGGTGATGGAAATAAATAGGTGTTAATATGCAAAAAATTAAACTTAAGTTTCTTTCAGAGAGCATGCATGCTAGGAACTAAGTTTTCAAAGGTGATATGAGAGTGTGTCTGGTGCAGCACAGGGATTTCTTTAGATTCACAGCCAGGGAAGAACACCCTGAGGAGGCAACGTCTGAGCTGAGACATGAAATATATGAAGGATCCAGCCAGGGAAAGAGCTAGAGGAAAACATTCCAGGTAGGTGGAACACCAAGTTCTAGGGACAAGGAACTAAGAAGGTACAAACCTTACACAGAATATTTGGGATAGAAGAACTCAGAGAAATGGATTTAGTGACTGGCAGCATTTCCTAGACAAAGGATATGATCTTCATAGGCTATGGAAAAGAAAGACAATAAGGCAACCCAATTAACCTTCAAGAAACTAACCCAGGCAAGAATGGTGGAGGTCACAGAAGGATGGGCATGCCCCTCACACATAATAAGCAAGTGCTAAAGTGCTAAAGAGAGAAACACCAGGATGGTTAATGGTCTGTGAGGGGTCAAGTGTAAGGTCCTGTAGAGAGGGAGCCACCTCAATGGGTATGGAGCTCATTAGCCAGTCTCTGGGCTAGTGAAAGGTATCCAGAGCGCCACCCCACCTAGTGCGTTAATGAGCTGAGACCACAGAAGCGTCCTGAGTATTCCACAGGAGGACATGCCGAGTACCACAAGATAAGCTATGTCTAAGGGTTCCAGCATGGGAGCCTGAAGTACTTGCCATAAAAACCAAGTCCATAGGAAGAACAGGATGTTAAATAAAAAATGGAAGCCAAATGATAACAAGAGAAGACAGAACCAAATCAGAAACACGTAAGGAAAATAGCTGAAAGCTGTGAACAGCCACCACTGCCTCAGGCAGACACATCAACAAGATGGTCAGGCTGCTTGGAGCTGGAGTCTGCTCCAATCGCTCTTTGTTCGTACTATTCCTGTTATTTGGAAGAATGGGGTTAGTAATGGCACTGGCTCATGATATAAAAGAAAAGTGATGTGCTTACAGTCTAGAGGAGGACAGATATAACACAGCCGACCCTGCAATGAGCCGTGGAGTGCTGAGAGTGACGCAGGTGTCAGGAAAGCATGGTTTCCTTTGCCTTGGGTGTCAGTGGCTACCTACTGGTCGATAGAAAAAGGAGTAGGAGGTGTTGCAGGCAGAGCAGTAGCAGGGTCTGGGCAGTCATGCTCTGGCTTGTGGGTCAGGTAAGAGAGGAACAAATCCACTACCTCCAGCAGGTTTGGAGAGTGGAGTGACAGAACATCAGTTTAATTTTTAGGGGTTTGGTGGTGATTTTACTTTACTTTCACCTTTTATAAAATTGTGAGAGGTAGCATAAATATTAAAAGGTACCAAAAACATGGTGTAATGAATAGTTATAAGTAAACTCCTATGTAAACACTAGTAAATCAGAATGCAGAGCCCTACAGAGAAGAATGTAGTTGTCTGCTATCACAGATTTGAGTAGGGATTATACAGGAACATCGTTACATTATCCATTAGACTGTGAAATTCTAAAGAATCAACTATGGCTCATGCCTGTAATTATAATCACTCAAGAGACTGAGGCAGGAAGATCACTTGGGTCCAGGAGTTTGAGACCAGCCTAGGCAACATGGAAAGATCCTGTCTCTAAAAAAATGAAAAAAATTCTCCAGGTGCAGTATCATGTGCCTATTGTCCTGACAGGACAGGAGGGAGGGACAGGTAAGGGACTGCTCAAACCCAGGAGCTAGAGGCTGCAGTGAGCTATTTGCAGTGAGTGATTGCTCCACTGCATGTCAGCCTTGGTGACAGAGGAGAAGCTGTTTTAAGAAAAAAAAAAGAAAAAGAATGAAGTGTGTGATCTACAGCTCTGATGCTATACTGCCTAGGGGACCACTTTTTGAACTACCCTACTATACTTTTATGTTTTATTTTATTTTAATTTAATAGTTTACTAGTTTATATGATGAAGATGGGTCTGTCTGCAAATCAAGAAGAGCTGAAACAAACATCACATGTTGTTTTGGTTTATTGGTTTGGTTTTTCCAATGGGACGAAAATGAACTAAGGGTGGAAAGGCAGCTGAAAAGGAGCTGCCGAAGAAAGACCACACATGTCCCGGACGGTCTTCTGGAGGGAGCATTGCTGCCCACACAGGGAAGGACACATTAGTCAATTGCATAAGAACACCCTTGCTCCAAGCAGAGGCAATGTGGTCATTTAAAGGAGTAAATTAGATCTACATTGGGAAGTTATTAGCGAGGCTGGTGGAACCCCTACCATGTGCCTCCGTTCTCTCAGAGGAAGAGGTTTTTGGCTTATAGAGGCTCTAAGAGTGACAGGCCCATGAGGGGACAGCAAAGGTGTAGCATCACTTTTTAGGGAATGGGAGAGTTGCTCAGCTTCCTTCGACCTGGGCCTGCTGGTCAGAGGAAGATGTGAAGCCTGAGAGCCCAAGGCAGTGGGCAGGGGAGGGACTCAGAGCAAGCAGAACTTTCGCCAGCCAACGATAGGATTCCCAGTGAGGCTGTACTACCAGGTGTGAGGGAGAGGCAGCAACTGGGGCCTCTGCTGGGGACTGAGGAGAGTCCAATGAAAGCCAGAAAGTGCTGGGGCAGGGCCAGGCCCAGTCAAGGCAAAATCAGAGAATAGGAGAAGTATCCCACGGGGCCTACGGCCAATGTCTTCTCTTCTCCTCTCAGTTTCATACTGGTCATATTAACTCCCCTCCTCAGGCAAAGCAGCCTCCTTACCTCTAGCTCACATCCCCTCCTTCTATCAGTTAACTGAATCATCTCATTATATGCTCTTTCCAGTATAACCAGTGCACCTGCTTTCATGTTTCCATTCAAACCCCATGTCTTCCCTGCTTTTCTGGGCTGTTTTCCATGCTCAGATTGTCCTTATACTTTATCCTTACCTCGTAAAGTCCTAGTCATTATTCACGGCCAGTTCTCCCATTTCCCTGCCTAGCAGGAATCTCCATTTTCTAAGCTCCCTTTATATGCTTGCCTGTTACCTTGTGTATCTTGCCTATTAATGACATTTAGCATTTTCTGTCTTCCCTTACAGTGTTATTGTGCCTACCTTCAGATATTCCTCTATCTGAAAGATTCTTTAGGATAGAATCAACATCTGCTTCATCTTTGTTTCCCCCTCCAACAACTTTCATATTTCTTAGAATATATAAGGGCTGGAAAAAGATTTTCTGAGTAAGACCTCAAAAGCACAGGCAACAAAAGCAAAAATAAACAAATGAGATTATGTCAAACTAAAAAGTTTGTGCACCGCAGGGAAAACAATCAAAAGAGTGAAAAGAAGACTACAATATTTGTGGACTGTTCACCTGAGTGGGAACTAATATGCAGAGATACACTCAACAGACAGGCACATACAAAAGGCTCATAGCAGCGTTATGATCATAACAAACAACACTGGAAACAACCCAAAGGCTCATCAATAATAGAATGAGTGAGTGAGTTATAATACTATAAAGCCACAAAAAGGATCAGCTACAAGTAGTAACATAGATAAATCTCGTGGATTTTGAGCAAAAGAAGCCAGATCCAGGAGTAGAAACCACAGGATTCATTTACATACAGGTAAACCTTATCTCTGTTGTTAGAAGTCAGAACAGTGGTTATATTTGTGGTGGAGGGAGGAAGTAATGAATGGGGCAGAACAAGAGCTAGATACAAGTGTGTGTCCATTTAATACTGACTCATTGACAGGTGTGTTTATAATGTGCATTTTCCTGTACACATGTTGTACTTCAGTAAGAAAACTCAGTTTACAGAGACAATGCCTATCCCTAGACCAATTTTTAGAGAGCTGGATTCCCCTGAGAACAGGGCTGCAGCCTAGACCTCTCTGATTCCCAATCTCTCTCCCATACCTCTTCAATTTCACCTTCTCCCTTAATTGACCATTGAGGGGAAGTGCAATGAGGAAGAGATGATTACAAACAACTCCAGCCTTCCTAGATATTGGCTGGATGCCAGCCAAAGAAATTGCAATTAGAGACCCCTCCCTGTGAAGTGAAAGTTTCAACACATCTTTGCAGCTCAGAACCCACAGAGCTAATCTGGGAGGTGTCCCCGCCCTTGTTCTTGTCCAGCTTGTCTCATCCTCCACTCATAGTCCTCAGCATGTCCTTTGGAATTTCTTCAGAATGGACATCCAAACCCGAATTTAGGGTACGAAATGAACTTGACGGCCTAGACCTATTCCTGTCATTGGGGTTTTTCTTTTGTTTTTTTATTTTTTGAGGCAAACCCACCCAGGTTCAAGTGCAATGGTGCAATTAGCTCCCTGCAACCTTGAACTTCCAGGCTCAAGCAGTGCTCCCATCTCAGCCTCCTGAGAGTGTGGACCACCACACCTGCCTAATTTTTAAACTTTTTTTGTGGAGACACAGTCTCACTATTTTGCCCAGGGTGATCTCAAACTCCAGGGCTCAAGTGTCCCTCTTTCCTTGACTTCTCAAAGTGCTAGAATGATAGGTAAGGGCTCTCATGCCTGGCCTATGCGGACAGTGATTTGAAGGTCCCTGCTCCCAACATATCTGGCTCCCAAATCATCAGAGACTGCCTCAAAGATGCCTAATTAAAATTCATTTATTCACTCAACAAACATATTTGAATATGTATGACTTAGCCCCTGTGCTGTGCACTAACCACAACTGTAATTACATCTTGATTCAGAAGATAAAGTGTAGGCTCAAGGAACAAAGGGGCCCTGGACTTATTCACCCCTGAATCCTTACTTGGCCAACAGCCTGGTACACAGTTGCTCAAAACATGTCTAGGGAAGGAATGAGGATAGCGAGATGGACATCATTGTGAAAATGAATATTTGCTGAGGGTCTTCCCATGCCAGGTTCTTCTCTGGATGCTGAGGCTGCAATGGTCAATAAAATAGACAAAAGCCTCAAGGAACTTACACTCTTGTAGGCTGAAGAGGAGACTGGAAGACAGAAAAAGAAAATAAATAAGTAAACAGGATAGAACGTAAAATGGAGATGAATAGTGTGGAGAAAAAAGAAGTGTAGAGAGAGAGGGATAAGGGGTTGCAGGATGGCAGGATGACATTTTTCATGGAAGCCCATCATTAAGAGGCAGTATTTGAAGCCTGAGGTGAGAGCAAGCCCCACGGTCAGTGAGGGAGCAGCATTCCAAGTAGAGAAAACAGGGGTTGCAAAGCCCTAGCAGGGAGCATGCTCGAGGACCAGCACAAGTGTGTCTGAAATGCTGTGAGCAAGAGGTGAAATGAAGGGGGATGTGGTCCTAGAGGCCAGATCACATAGGCCATCATGAAAATGTGTGGCTTTTACTTTGCCTGAATTTGGAAGATTTTTGCAAAACTCAAGAGTGATATCAAATCTCACATAAATAGCATGCACTCTGGGCACAGTGCTCATGCCTGTAATTGTAGCACTTTGGGAGGTTGAGGCAGGAGGATCACTTGAGGCCTGGAATTCAAGACCAGCCTGGGCAATATAGCAAGACCTCATCTCCACAATAAATTTAAAAACGAGATGGACATGGCAGTGCACACCTATAATCTCACGTTTTTGCAAACAGGCAGGAAGGAGGGTTGTTTGGACCTGGGAGTTCAAGGTTTCAGTGAGCTGTGATCATGCCACTCCATTCTAGGTTGGATGACAGAGCAAGACTCTGTCTCAAAAAAAAAAAAAATACTAAGCATATTAAATTTTCCAGTAAACAAGTTAAAAAAATTCCCTATCATCATTTTTCTCCTGATAAGATGCACTAAGAATAGCGTAGCATCACTTTGTGGTATTTCTGCCCAAAATGCATATGACACACACACAAGGAAACAACAGACTTGCCCAAATTAAGGAACTCACCACCAAACAAAACTGCCTTACACTCTTCAAAAGTGCACTGCTATGACAGATGGAGAAAGGTTAAAGTGTGGCTGCAGATTAGAGAGGATTGCAGAAACACAGCAACTGAATGTCATAAATTATCCTGATTGGATCCTGGGTCAAGAAGAAAAAATGTCCTAAAGCACGTTCTTGGGACAGTTGGTAATATTTGAATATGCACTGCATCTTTGAAAATGTTAGTGTTAAGTTTACTAAATTTGATGATTGTGCTGTAATAAGAATGTTCTTGTTTGTAGGAGAAAACAAGATAATATTTAGGAGCAAAAGAGCATGATGTCTGCAACGTATTCATAAATGGTTCAGCAAAAATAATTATTATGCATTCATATATATATATACATATATATACATGGAAAGAAAAAAATAAAGCCAATGAGATAAAATGTTCAGTGGTAAATCGAGGTGAAGGAAATATAAGAATTCTTTGTGCTCTTCTTGCAACTTCTCTGGGTGAAGAGAACAGCTTTAGTCAGCTGAGGCCAGACCAGCCCCACAGACGCCCACATAGCAAGAGGAAGGAGAAGCTCACCCGCTCCACTGCAATGGGCCTGCTCCACCAGCCCAGAGATGCACTGAAGCCCTGGGAGTGGTGATAGAGGGAGTGGTATCCTCTGTCACGCAAGCTCACACTCAGAGCAGGTCAGCTTCTGCTCTGTCACTGTCATTCCCGAAGCCAGACACCAAATCCCATCACTCCTGCTTCGGCCTTGTGAGTCACTTCTCAGGCTGATCAGACCAGGTTCCACTCTAGCACTCCACCCTAGAGTCCTGGATTTCTAGGCCCCACCAGGCCACCCACATGAGCCCCAGGCTCTGGCCGCCCTCACTGCTCCCTTCTCAACACACTTGCCCGACATGACGGCCTCCTCGACAGAGGTTGAGCTGAGCCCTGGCTGGGTCTTTCTGGAGGACACATGCATGTTTGAAGGGATTCCGGGCCTGGGACTTTATTCTATATGGGGGTTCTGTTCAGCCTGGCACCAACGGGACCCTGTGTCTCAGTTTCCTCTCTTGGTGCCCAGAGAGTGTCTCCCTCTCACTCCACCCCCACCCACAAAACTCCTCACAGAGTTGCCGATCTGAAACACCAGACCCAAGTCTCTAAGCGTCCCAGGCTCCAGGCTTGGATAAGGAGGGTAACAGCCTTTGGTGGGGTCTCCGCCCGTGAGCCTTAGGTGGCTCGATGTCCAGATGGCAGACCTGGGGAGCCTCCTCTTACTGTCTTCTTTTCCCACCCCAAACCAACATTTCCCTGATAATTTCCAGGTTCCCGCGGCCTCTGCTAGAGGGGCTGAGAAAGTGAAGGACCAGGCTCTGTCCTGGCCTCACCCTACTCAGCTCAGCTTTCCTTCCCCAGAAATCCATCTGCTGTCACTGAGTTCCAGAATCACCCAGATTCTTCGGGGCTGCTTCTCCTCTGTCACCCACAATTCAAATATTAGGGTTCCTTTGTCCTTAAAGGCAACTGGGAAGAGGCTTTTCTCCTCACTATGCAGAAAGATAAATCAAAGCCAGTGGGAAAGGATCCTGCTGTTCAAGGCTTCCTGGATTGCTAATGGCAGGGTCAGGTGCTTCTCTGCAGGAGCTCCAGAGCCCCTGGCAGCCTGATACATCCTCCTTAGACTGTGAGAGCTCTCAGGAGCTGCTTGGAGTCACAGACCCAGATGACCATGTAAGGGACACAATCAGAGGTTCTGGGCTCTAATCTCCCTGAGGGACACAGTCCCTAGTGCACATCAGCCCTGGACCCATGTGGGCTGGACCTCTTACCTTGGCCCTGGAGCGTCTTAAGGAACAGCAGGATTATGAAGGAGACAGCAGGTCTCAACATCACCAGAGGACAGAGGAGGCAGGCCGGCTCCTCTGCCCCACCAGACATTCTGCAGTGCACAGGCTCAGCAGCCTCCAGGCAGCGGGAGGACGCTGGGGGCAGAGCAGCCTCTCTGCCTGTGTGGCCACAGTTTCCTCAGTTCAAGGCTGTTAATGTCTGCTGTGAGCTGACAAGGCCACTGAGAAAGCCCCAGGGCCTGGACCTGGTCTGACAGTTCCCACAAGCCAAATTCATGAGGTTTGCAAGTGGGCGGGTGCTCAGTGTTCTCAGGACTCACAAACCAGCTTCAAAATTTTATCCCTTTCTCTGCCCAAACCTGGCTGCTTTGCTCACAGGGCAGATACCTAAGAAATTTTACAATTCTCTCCATCCTGCTGGCAAAACAAAGTGACCTATGTGGGGACCAAACAGCCATTATCCCAGACTGTCCCATCCCAACAGACACTGTGGAAGGGGAGGGGGAGGCACGGAGGGCCTGGGAGGGGGTGGGCTGAGAAGCAGAACCTGGATAAGAGGGTGATAATGTTGAAGCCCAGGAGGAGTAGTTGGGGGGACATAGGAGAGTCTAGGATGGGGCATTAGGAAAATTTAACAGGCAGAGGATTCTATGCAAGTGGATGCCAAAGTTTAAACACAAGTGAATCAACTTAAAAAAAAAAAAAAGAATTTGGTTTTGTTCCAAGTTTCCTATCTGGGCTTCTACATTTCCTTCTTCCTCTTTTTCTACTTTGCCATCATAATTCTCTCTGTGGTCTCTTGCTTTGTCCCAGAAAGGATCCATTTTTGCTGCCCTCCCCCACACTCGGAGTCCATGCTCCAGAAAGGCCAGGCAGCTTTGGATGGCCTCAGGCCCCCATGGAGGGGTAGGGGCAGCGCATCCCTTCCCCACCTCCCAAACACTGCTTCAGGGCTGGCCCCAGGGTTAATGCCCCTTTCTTCTGCTTTCGCCTTAGCAGAAAACACTTTTGCTTCCCTCCAGGCCCATCTTTCTTCCCTTTCCCCATTCTTTGATCCCATTTCTTGTCACATAGTCTGAACTGGGCAGGGAAGGCAGACTGAGAGTCTCAGTTCCAAAGAAGGCAGCAGTGGGGTTCTGGGCACAGCACTGGATTTTGGAGACTAAGACTTGAACTTGAGTCCCTGCTCAGCAACTTGTGGTCTGTGTGATCCCAGCTGAGTTACATACTGAGCCTGCAAGCCATGTACATGTGTAACTTGCCCCCTTCCTCACAAAGCAGTTTGCAAGATCAGGTAAAACCATACCTGAGAGTGTGCTTGAAAAAAACACCAAGCATAGGTGAAGCTTTTGTGTTTTTGTTTCTCTTTCTATAAGCCCTGCACAACATTTTCAGATGCTCTCATGGTAGCATTTCCTCTCTCCTTTGTCTCCTCCCCAGCCCTCAACCCTGGGGAGTTTCCTTGGAGTAGATCTGGCCATATCCTTGACCTTGGGAGGTGATATTCAAGACATGATAAAGCAGGAGGGGTAAACATCCTCACACTATGGATGTGGGACAAGATCCCACTGTTGGAAGCAACTAATAAACCACAGGAATCAGATTCACCAAGCCTGACCCCCAACACCAGCTCTATCCTCCCCGCCAGGCAGGTAGCCCCTGGAAGCTGAACTGAGAGTAGTCATAGCACTTTGTACTTGTCTGTGTGGTCAGTGTGACAGTAATTTGTGTAAGCCAAATTAATTTTTTCAGTTGTGCTACATTGAGCCCTCTAAAAACAAATCCATGTGGTCAAAGTTTAGTAGTATAATCAGATGAACGTGCATCCAAGTGAAGTTGTCATTTTAATGTACAAACATTAGCAATTTAGCATAAATGAAAACCTATTTCAGGTTGCTGTTTATCTTTCATGTAGTATTTTTTTTATTATTTTTTTAAATTTTCAATTAATATGAGGGTACATTATTTAGGCCACAGTGTTTGCGTTTGTAAGGCAAAGTCTAAGTTGTAACTGTGTCCTTCACACAGGATGTATGCCACACACCAGCACGGTGTTCCCACTGGGGAAGAACTCACAGACCCCCTCTGCACCTCCACCCTCCTTGGATTCAGCTGAGTTTTTCTCTCATGTGAGTAGGTTGTTGTTAATCTACTAGTTTCAAATTAGTACTGAGTCCATGGGATGCCTATCTTTCCATTCTTGTGATACTTTACTCAGGAAAGCATTCTCCGCATTCCCCGAAGTTGTCACAAAGGATACAAAATCTCCATGTCATGCAGAATTCTTATCAGTGCTGACAGGTCCCTGGTTCCACGTGCCACTGCATCTACCATGCAGGTTGCACGTGCCCACATGCCCACACAAGAAACCACAAAGGATGACAAGCCTAGATCTGACTTCCTGTTCCTCTAATGTTCCCCATCCCTGTCCCCTGCCACCTCTCTATGATGACTTCTACATGAAGTTCTCTGAGTTTTCTGGCATACTCTCTCTGCCTTCTTGCCTCTGATGGTGTCCCTTAATATGTCTGTGTGCTTTCTTCTTGTGAGGATGTGGCCCTCAGGACTACATGATTTGACCTCTCCTTGCTCACCTCTGTTCACTGATACTTTATTCCTGTCTTCCACTCATTCTAGCCACAGCCACCCAGCACAGAAGCAGGCAGCCAGATACACTGTGACAGAGAGTTAGAGATATGAAGGATGTCCATAAAATATCCAGCCCACTAATCATTCTTGTTGCATTAACAATGGCTGGATACTTTCTGGAAAGCCCTCGTACTTTACATAAAATGTCTAAAAGAATGTCTGCCTCATTTCCAAGTGATGCTCTTAAATATATGATCATTTCATATTTACAAATATTTAACAGTGACTTTTGTTGCCCTGTGTTTTAACTCTAGGATATCGTCATAGCATACATGTATATCACTAGGCCAATTTCTGGGTCTTGGGCCCTAGAAATTTTACTCTCATTCACTCCCTCAAGTCTGCAAAATATCACCTCTTTCCCGTCTAGCCCTTCTTTGTGATCTAAATGAATCAGTTCCTGCCCTGCTCTTCTTTTTTCTCTTAGTTTGTCAGATCTTGTAAAATCTGCTTTTTCCCCTGGCTACAGTCCACTTGCCAATTCTGCATGCACATTATTTGTTTTATCACAGTAGCACTTGTCACATATATTGCATCTTGTGTATGTGTGTGTGTGTGTGTGTATACAAATATAGTAATGCAACATACATTTACTTTTCAAAAGCATCTTCATGAACACTTCATGTAGTTAGTTAAAACCTTCTGCCCTACTTGAAGAAAGAACAAGCTGGGATTCCATCAGCCTGGATTTTTAGATATTATCAATAAAATAGCATGATCAATATGTACTGCTTAGTAAAAGAAAATAGAATTTCCTGTTTGTCTATAATTTCAACTATTAATGACTTCCAAGTCTTAATCACATATTTGCATTACCAAGAATGAAAGCTGTAGAATTCCATCCAGAGGAAGTTATGTGGAGAAACTCTGTAAAAGCATCATGGAAGCATGGTCTTGGTAGCTGAGTTATTTTAACATTACTTACAGAATTTTCTGAAGGATCCTATAGTTACTCACTTTCTTGAAATTTCAACATAAACTGAGAAAAATGTTATTCTTACACCCTGTCTTTCAACTTCCTAACAGGATTTCAAATCATCTTTAAATGTAGTTGGCATATCCATTACCAACAGTCTTACCTAACCTCATTTCTCTAGGTTGTCAAAATCCTGAGGAGTGGGAGGGGGGGGAACCAAGATGGTGGCCGAGTAGCAGCTTCCTTGCAACTGGGCTCGGTGAGACTGGGGAGAGAAGACTTCAGGCATCTCTGGCTGATGAGATCTGCCCAGAAACATCCCTTTGGGGACACAGGGAGACAGCGTGAGACTTCTGG
>CAUYON010047105.1:0-13638 GCA_963573935.1 Arctocebus calabarensis
TGATTGCACCAATGTACATAATTATGATTCAATAAAATTATTAAAAAAAAAAAAAACCTAGACACTTCTACTATGCAATTCTGCCATGTAACAAAAAGCCACCTATACTCCTTAAAAATTTAATAAAAATAGAAAATAAAATTCAAAAAAAAAAAAAATGGGTGCCTACCACATGTTAAACAGTAGTGGGAAAAAAGACAAGGTCTCTGCTATTATGGTACTTTTACCTTATTGGAAGAGGATAATCCATCAACCAAAATTATATATCAGTTGGTAACAAATACTATGAAGATAGGAGAGCATGGATGAGGGACGTAATTATAGATGTCAAAAAATGTTCTAGTTTCAAAGCTTTTTTTTTTTTTCCTTCACTACTGAAGGATATTTCACAAAGTAATGCTAAATAGAATGGAAAGGTATTAATCTGAACTTGAAGACTTCTTTTGCTCTCACTATTGTTTCTTAAATTAAATATATCTTATTAAGAAATCTTGCCCCACAAGATTAATTAATTAATTAATTAATTAATTTCAGGGATTTAAATGTTGAAGAAGGTTCTAGCCCATACAGCTCTTTGTTATACTTTCAAAATACATTAGAGACAAACATCATAGACTTATGAGCCAAAAATTCATACAAGATAAATTTTTAACAGTAAAATAGAAATCATAAACACTATACTTGGAATAAAATAGAATTCAATATCTACTTGTTGGGTATCCAGCACCTTCAAAGCATTACATCTATAAAGTATTCCAAATTGAAAAGAGTTATTCTTATCTGCACAGGCTATTTTGAAAATCTGGGATTTTTCTGAACCTGTTTTCCAACTACCAAAAATTAGGAAAAAGTAAGAATTTTTGTTATTGTTGTTTAGCAGGCCTGGCCGGGTTCGAACCCACCATCCCTAGTGTATGGGGCCAGCACTCTGACCATGGAGCTACAAGCACTCAAAATAAGAAAATTTTTTTTTTTCAAAATAATATTTTTAACATGAAAAGTCTTATCTGAAAGTGAAGACCCTTGGCTACCACTAGGTCACCTTTTATAATAAAGTACATGAAAAGAAATTACATGTTTCCTAAGCTATCAGACTTTAAAGGAGTGTCGGAGTCAAAATCGGGGTACATACATGAGAAAGTTTGCTACTTAACTCCTAAAAAATACAGGTATAAAGAAAGCCACGTTGATAGTGTTGTGATAGATGATGATGACATCAGAATATATTTAGTTATTTAAATATATATTTATGTGACATCAGAATTCCATTGAGGTTTTAGATGTTAACTTATTAATATCCTTTATATCCATCTGAGATAAAGCGAGCCCATATTATTTCAACTTTGCAAACTGGAGTCATAAACAAAATAATTTATCCAGAATTCCAATGAATCAAAGCACTACTGGTGCCAAGCTAATGACCAGTTCAAGCAATCTGCACATTAAACCATAAATTTAGAAAGTATCTGTCATTTATACCTCACTCACTCTCCAAAGAAATTTGTGACAAAAATTAAAGTGGAAATTTTCAAGGGGCAGCAGCAATTTCCAAAGGCAATTCTTAGAACAGTGATTGTTAACCAGTGTGCCGTTAGAGGAACTTAGATGTGTCCTCCCAATTTGTAAAGATCATTAATTAAATTATTTTTGAAAGATGTTCAAAGCAGAGAAAGTATATTTTTTTTACTTTTTGGGGGGAGGCAGTCAACATAACGTCAGTGTGCTATAGAAGCTTTTAAGGTTCAAATGTGCCGTGAGATCAAAAAATTACCTTAGCGTTAAGGCTTGCTAGGAATGAGGAGTTATATAGGACCTATAAATTTTCATAATCATAAAATATGTATTTAATAATCTCAAAAGAGTCAAATAGCATAATAGAATTTTGTAAGTTTTTACATCTTGAAATCTGCCTTATAATGGGCAGGGGCAAAATCAGCTCAGGAATAAATATATACCTTTTAAAGGTTGGGGAAAAGAATTGCCCTGAACTAGGTCTAAGGGCCATTATTTTAAGCTGCTACTAAACCCAAATCCTATTTATTATGACCCCTTTTCCAATGCTGTGTTGCCTAAGCAGGCTATTGTGCTCTAAATTCTGATAAAGAACCAAAGTAGTTATTTAAATTTTGACATTTAGACATCCACCACATGTTAAATTAAGAACCGATGTCATGTTCACATAACATCCTACTCTATACATCACATAGTTAAATCTTCCACAGCTATAGTTAAGCTTGTGTTAAAGAGATTCTTCTCTTCAAAAGAATACAAAGCATTCAGAGGTCACTGAAATAAAGTCATCTGGGTATATATCTCAACATTTAAAATTAGTTATTAAAGCTATTAGAGAATGCCTATTGCCAAAGGCTACAGGGCAAGTCCCTTCCATTAGCTAACAATTTATAGAGTTATTTACTAGTCACATAACATCTACTCCCTAAAAGGACAAATGTAGAATTCAAGCAGCAGTCCACAGAGCACGTCCCCTAATCCTCTCCCTCTTCCCAGGTGGTATAGGGCTCAGTGGAAGAAAGATGCTATGGAGAAAGATGCTATCAGCAAGATGTCACTATTACCCTTCACCATAAAACTGCTACATGTTACTACTTCAATACAACTCAAAATTTGAGAACAATTTTAGCCGTTTTTTTTCAACTTTATAATTCACTTAGTGCAATATTAACTAATTAAAAAATAAAAGCTTTTCTCACCTTAAGTCCTTCTAGATGGTATCAGATATTTTACCAGGGACTCTTTATACGTCCATAAGCTACCAGACACTGGTACAAAACTCTACCCTCTGGGCTTGGGCTGATACTCTTACTGACTAAAGCCTTCTGAACCATCTGGGCCTTGAGGCCCACACCAAACTGCTCTAATTTTGGTACTGTCTGTCTAGAAACAGGAAAGAAATCTTGAACACTTCACCCACTGACGTTTCTTAAAATTTTGTGGGGTGAGAGTAGAAATACTGGAAATAAGGACTGTGGGATAAAGTAGCAGGGAGTACAAAGATAGACCCTAATTTTAAGCAAGTTTTAAGTGGTTTTCTGATGTTTGAATTTAATACTGTTCTTTGGAAAATTATTTGAGCTAATGTTTGACATGAGCTGTTGAAAACTGTCTATAAAATTGAGCAACTGGAATTAAACTAATAAAACCTTACACAGTATCAATCCATAGATTTAATAACAAGATAAGGGTGAATTGCAATGAGGAGATAGATAAGTTTATAAGTAAGTGAGAGCTTCTCAAGTACTTAAGAAGTACTTACTGGTGCTTATAAACAAAGTCCTGTTTTAAGTAGTTTGAACATTCTTGCTAAAATCTTGTTTGCACTATTGGTTTGCTTAGTGGAAATTTTTTTTCAGAGACTGTTATAGTGAGTTTTAATAAGGCTTGTGTCTGGAATAGCTCAAATCCTGACTCAATGCGGCCTGGATTAATAAGGTTTTAAATTACCTCAAAATGAAAGCCTCGTGCAAGATGTTAAGTATCACTAGGATTCAGGGAATTCAACTGTATGGTCCAAGTTAGAGGTAAGAAAATTCTAGTCAGAGCCAGTCCATAACAGCTACCTAACCCTTAGAAAACAAGGTCTCTTTATGATTTAAACACTGTGAGGGAAAAAAGTAGAGACAAATTTATGTGTCCTTGAATGGACATAGACTAGAGTTACATCCTATTATAAATCAACTAACATTTTGACATGTGAAATCTAGTTTAAGAGTTCTAATTTTTGTTTGCCCATTTTCTATCAGAAATCTTGGTACAACCAAGGAGAACCTATATCTCATAGTCAGTCATTTAACTCACTCTATCAGCACAAATACCTTACCTTTTTGTAATCCATTAATCCATCAGAACCTACCATTTGCCTTCTCTCCTTTTTTTTTTTCTGGCAGTTTTTGGCCAGTGCTGGATTTGAACCCACCACCTCTGGCATATATGGTTAGTGCCCTACTCCTTTGAGCCACAGGCACCTCCCTGCCTTCTCCATTCTTAAACTCAAGTGTGTTTATCTTCATGGAGAAACCACGGCTGTACAACAACGGCACATACTTTGGATGTATGGCTTCCACCCTCAGCTGAGTCCTTAACACCACAATGCTTGGTACCCCTGACTGCATTTGACTTGGGAAGCATGTAGCATGAATCTTGACATATGCTCACTTACCTTGGCATTTGTATACAATCTAATCCTAAAGCCCCTCCTACTTCTCTGATTACTCTTGAATATGCTGATTTCACCCCAAACACCCATAACTCTTAGTGTTCCCAAACACTAGGTTTGTTGCCTTTTTTTTTTTTTTTTTTTTTTTTGCAGTTTTTGGCCATGGTTGGATTTGAACCTACTACCTCTGATATATGGGGCTGGTGTCCTACTTCCTTTGAGCCACAGGCACTGCGCCCTCCCCCCCCCAAAGACTAGTTTTGTTTGTTTATTTGCTTGGAGACAGAGTCTCACTATGTCACCCTCAGTAGAGTGCAGTGGTGTCACAGCTCACAGCAATCTCAAACCCTTGGGCGTAAGTGATTCTCTTGCCTTAGCCTCCCAAGTAGCTGGGACTACAGGCGCCCGCTACGATGCCTGGCTATCTTTTGTTGCAGTTGTCATTGTTGTTTAGCTGGCGTGGGTCGGGTTTGAACCCACCAGCCTCAGTATATGTGGCTGGCACTGTAAGCACTGTGCTACAGGTGCTGAGCCCCCAAAACTAGTTTTTTTATCCCCCATAGAACACACTCTTTTGAAACTGATTTCTTCATATTCAGTTACCACTAATATACTAATGATCTCTAGATAATCATCTCTAATTCAACCAGCTTCTGAGCTCCAGACAAGAATGTCTGTATACAGCTGCCTCCACCTGACCACCTTCCCCAATATTCACCTAGGTACAATGACAGAATTACAGACACTGGCTTCAGGTCTGAAGGAGAGAGATTTGGGTTCTAAATCTCTGTTCATAGTTACTACTATGAAGAAAAAAACTGCTTATTTCTTAGCAATTACCACAAAACAGAATTTTTACTTACTGGTAGGTAAAACTATAAACTAATATTTTTATATATTTATATTGTTTTATTTACATATATGTATACTCTGTATTAACTGAAAATATACTTTTCAACATCATTCTACTGTGTTTCCCTACCAATACTTGTATTATCTTTTCTATTCTGGTACCAAAATTTAGGAAGGTATTTTGCTTTTTCCTTAAAAAATCAATCATCACAAAATTACTTTCTAATCCTCTGACCTTTAAAATTAATTTATGTGAATACAAAGTTTTGCAATCACAGTGTTCTAAAGTAGTTAAGAGAGCTATTTTCAAATACTTTGCCCTCAAAGGAAAAAGTGTTTTGATCGATATGCTTTAGCTTGGAGGAAAATACCAATCTTTTATATAATTTCTTGCCTTATAATTTTTTTCTAGGTGTACAGAATAAGTGCTATAAAAGAAAACTGTATATGGAGTACTCTTTGTACTTTTATAAATACAAAATAACAAATTACTCTAGAGCAGTCTGATTTAAGCCAGTTTTGATGGGATATTATAATTCTACAAAAATTTCACCCTTTCCTAGATGTAAGGCATGTTAAGCAGGAAAGTGTCTCAGATTCCCTTAGGCAGGCAATTATCCCATAAAGTCACACCCTCAAGAGCTTTCTGTTTGTTGCTTTTCTTTCCCTTTTGTTTTGTTTTGTCTTTGCTGTGTGAGTAGTATGTATGGAATACAAAGTCTGTTGCTAATGAACAGGATCAAAAGCAAGTAATACTACTATAACACACTGTGAGTATTCCCCTAATTAAAAATGACTTTCTTTCATACTTTTAAGCATGTGCTCTGAAGAACATTCTCTCTCCAGTTGTTTATAAGGAAAAATTCTGTAGAAATGTAGCCTTTAAGTTACCAATTTCCTCTTGCTATTTCCAGTTTTTTCTTTCACATTCAATAATCATACAGCTTAATACTGTTTTTTCATCATGTTCTCAAATTTACTTGGTTTTCTCATTAAAGAGCTTTTTTTCTTTTATTTATTGGTTTTCTGAAGTGTAAGATGTTTTGCAAGGTCATCTTCTAGCCCTTCAATACTGAGTGGATGACATTATAAAGTGCTACATTGTGGGAAGTAGAGTGGGAATGTTCAAGACATGGTATTCTCAGACAGCACAGCAGTTAAATCAGCTGTGCCAATAGGTATAGTCTTATTTCTCGGGTATTTGATTACATATATCCTTTGGGGGTCATCTGTAAACTAAACACCAAAGCGTGCATATATTAAACAAAATATCAAAGCTTACCACTGTGTGGTAAAATACTATACAATGACTTCATTTTACTATTTTAATTTGAGAGTACTATAAAATTTGTAATTTCAACTCCATTTACTTTCAAAATACCCTTTCTAAAATATATTTGTGGCCAGATGCAGTGGATCACGCCTGTAATCCTAGCACTCTGGGAGGCCAAGGCAGGTGGATTGCTTGAGCTCAGGAGTTCGAGACCAACCTGAGCAAAAGCGAGACCTCCGTCTCCACTAAAAATAGAAAAACTAAGGCAAGAGGATCGCTTAAGCCCAAGGGTTGGAGGTTGCTGTGAGCTATGATGCCACAGCCCTCTACCCAGGGCGATGGCTTAAGACTCTATCTCAAAAAAATAAAAAAAAAAATTGTAATTTATACTCTAGTCACATCCAAAATACTTCAGAAATAAAATATAATGACTAGATTAGAAACAATGCCAGTTCCTCATAAGACAGAAACATTTTCTTGGGACTAAATTTCAGTAGGGAACTATTATTTTTTTTTTTTGCAGTTTTTGGCCAAGGTTGGGTTTGAACCCACCACCTCTGGCATATGGGGCCCGCGCCCCACTCACTGAGCCACAGGCACCGCCCAGTAGGGAACTATTTTTTAACATCACTTTAATGAAGACAAAATGTTCTTATTATGATTGTTTCTTATATTGATTCTTGATAAAAAATTAAAAATATAGTTTTCATTCGAAGTTATTTTAATTAATACCTCTCACACATCCCTAATTATGATACATTTTTCTTCTTTGACTGTGGGGTGAAAATGTTACAGACTCAGTTGGCTCAGACTTGGTTGGCTCGGCACCTGTAGCTCTGTGAGTAGGGCACCAGCTACATACACTGAAGCTGGAGGGTTCGAGCTAGGCCCAGGCCAGCTAAACAACAATGACAACTGCAACAAAAAAATAGCCAAGGAATTGTGGCAGGCACCTATAGTCCCAACTACTTGGGAGGCTGAGGCAGGAGAATCATTTATGCCCAAGAGTTTGAGGTTGCTGTGAGCTGTGATGCCATAGCACTCTACCAAGGGTGACATAATGAGACTCTGTCTAAAAAAAAAAAAAAAAAAAAAAAATGTTATGGATTGTACTTTGGGATTTGCTGATCTAGTAGATGGAATCATCACTGTGTTCCTTCACTGCTTCTTTGAAGTACCACTCAGCTCTTCTACTCCTGATGTGAACAGTTGCCAGTTTACTATTGAGCTTGTTGATGAGTGATGAAAACGCTACTTCTATGCTGCTGGGCAAAAAGAAGGTGTTCTTGGAGATAACAGACCAAATATTAAGGAGCTTAGCTTGTATTTTCCTCAAGCCATATCTGTAGACCAGGATTAGAGAAAATGACGCATTTAGAAAAAAATACCAAACTATTTTAGATCTCAAAATGATCCTTAGAGATGAACTAGTGCTTCAAATTCCTCCTGCGAGCCCTACTGTTAGTTCTTTCACCTCTCAAGTTGGTGTAAGCATGTGCTCCAAGGCATTCATCTTAGTTTTTTAAATACTCTAACAGGCCACTCATTTTTTGGTTTTGTGTTTTGACTTCTGCTTTGTTTTATCCAGGGTACCAACTGCCGTACAAAAAGCAAGGTGTTAAACTGGTAACCAATTTTATAAAAATAAAATCAGGAAGCTTGCTGATAACAGTGCTATCTGTTATTATTGCCATTATTTTATATACAGCATTTCATTTAATGTTTATAACAATCCAGTTAGTATTTAAGTATTTTTTATTTTAATTTAAAGGAGGAAAATGTTTAAGTTTCTGTTTAGTTCACTTCTTGACTGACCAGTCTTGGGCTTTCTGTTCTCCAACTGAGCTCCCACATGCAGGTTCATATAGCCTGAAAACTCCACACTCTGTATTTCTTTATTGATGCTCAATGAAGCCATGGAGAAGATGTGACCTGCCAACTCTCAACAATGATACAGGCTCTACTTAAGCGACTTCTAAAACATATATCTTCACAAGTCCCATGAAATCAGGACTGAGGAGTAGAGCCTAAGAACATTAACTTTAGATGTATGGCCATATTTGGGAAGCACTGCTTAGAAAACTATACTAACAGTGATCTTAGGTCCTGTAACAAATTGCTGGCAGAGCCAAACTAAAATCCAAGACTCCCAACTTGAAACCCTAGGAACATTTCACAATGCCACAAGAGACATGCTTTTAAAATGGCAACGGGATCTGTTTCACAAAGATGTTAGATCTGAGCACAGAAAACCTTTCAATCCTATTTGTATCATTCATTTTAAACAGTACCCCCCAAAACTCACTGCATTAATAGCTAAGACGGTTCATTAATTATCTAAAGATTGAGGCTTGGGAAATAAATAAATTGGATAATAAATAGCATTTTGCTTCCCTCAAGTGTGTCTGAAACCCACAAGATTCTATTGTCCATGGTGACTTTAAAATTAACTCTACTACAGAAACTAGCAGCTTGTGGATACACCAGACTCCCAAAGGTCTTTCAAAATGTTTTGCACGATTGTTAAAAATATATTGGGAGAGTCTTCATCATATTAAGAGATGAGGTAGGCTTGGCACCTATAGCTCAGCGGGCCAGGGTGCCAGCCACGTACACCTGAGCTGGCGGGTTCAAATACAGCCCGGGCCCGCCAAACAAAAAATGGCGGCTGCAATCAAAAAATGGCCGGGTGTCGTGGCAGGCACCTGTAGTCCCAGCTACTTGGGAGGCGGAGGCAGGAGACTCGTTTGGGCCCGGGAATTGGAGGTTGCTGTGAGCTGTGATGCTACAGCACTCTATCCAGGGTGACAGCTTGAGGCTCTGTCTCAAAAAAAAAAAAAAAAACAGATGTTGTGATGGGCACCTGTAGTCTCAGCTACATGTGAGGCTGAGGCAAGAGAACTGCTTAAGCCCAAGAGTTGGAGGTTGCTGTGAGTTGTGACGCCACAGCACTCTACCAAAGGTGACATAGTGAGACTCCGTCTCAAAAAAAAAAAAAAAAGAGATGAGGTGAAGGTAAATGTATATATTAAGGAGGGTCCAGAGCAGAAGAAAATAATAAGCTGAACATTCCAAATCAGAGCACTTCCTGGCCCATATCCAAATAAATGACATCATATAGACGTCCAATTATAAAAAGGGATCTCTATCATTGAATATGGGAAGTTTTAACTCTTTAAATAGCAGCATAATTAGCTAGTGTTATGGCGGGCGCCTATAGTCCAAGCTACTTGGGAGGCTAAGGCAAGAGAATCACCTAAGCCAAGAGTTTGAGGTTGCTATGAGCTGTGACACCATGGCACTCTACCGAAGGAAGAAAATGAAAAATAACTCATAATGATAAATGATTCAGAGGATTTTCAGGCACCAATATTACAAAAGAAATTCTAATTTTTGTATTCTTGAAAACAGGACAGTTAATGAAGCAGATAAGTCCTAGAAAGGGTTTTGAAAGGCAGAAAAAGAAAAGACTACCTAAAGTCTCTCTTTTTCTAACTAAGGTGTCAGATATGAACGAAGTAAAAAAACTCAAGGAAGGAAGGAAAGCAAGAAAGAGAAGAAAAGTTAGAAGGGGGAGGGAATGAATACAGTCCAATAGGATTTAAAGAAAACCTGAATTTAAACCTGGTAATTCAAAAGGCAGTAAAGTTCTTGTAAAAGGTACTGATGCATTCAAAAGCAGCACAAACAGGTCTAACAAAGAGAAATCCAGCAGAAGAGATTTAATTTAACCTGAAAATTAGAAATGAAGAAAACTGGTAAAGAAAAGAAAACTAAAAATAAAAGGGAAAATGATTATTAGAATATGATAAAAGCTGCTAATAATGTCAATTAGGAATGTAGTCTTCATCTTTTATGAGCAGAATTTCACAAAGTAGCAGAAAATACATGTTACTTTCTAAAGGAGATTGCTTATGTTTATTTTTTACACAGCTTCAATAACCAGTCAGAAATATCAAGTAGTCTAACCTACATGTTATTCACATGAAAGAAAAATAATAGCTGAAAACTGTCATAATTTCATAAAGACTTTTTAATCTTTCTGCTCTAAGAAACCTAATGAACCCTGAACAGGATAAACACCAAGAAAAACACACAACATATCACAATCAAATTAGTAGAAATTAGTGATATAGAGAAAATGTTAAAAACAGAAGAAAAAAGACCTATAGGGAAACAAAGACAAGAATGACTTGATATTACCTATCAGAAATGATGTAAAACATAATATAATTTAAAAAAAAATTTCATAGTACTAAAAGTCACTAGCATTCTATGCCCACAGAAAATAACCCTCCAAAAAGAAGAAAATATTTTGGTTTAGACAAATAAGAGTCGAGAAAAATGCCCTGAGAGGCTTGGAACCCTTACTCAGTGGTTAAGGCGCCAGCTACACACACTGGGGCTGGTAGGTTTGAACCTGGCTGGGGCCAGCTAAACAATAATGATGACAACAACAACAACAAAAATAGCCAGGTGTTGTGGCAGGCACCTGTAGTCCCAGGTACTTGGGAGGCTGAGGCAAGAGAATCTCTTAAGCCCAAGAGTTTGAGTTTGCTGTGAGCTGTGAGCTGTGATCCGATGGCACTCTAATGAGGGCAACATAGTGAGACACCATCTCAAAAAAAAAAAAAAAAAAAAATTCATTGAGAGCAGATAGAAAGTACAAGAAATGTAAATGCCCAGGCTAAACAAAAACTATTAAAATTGGAAATCTGCCATCTATGCAAAGACAGAAGGAATGTCAGAAATGACAAAGATACAGATAAATAAGAAAAGTGCAGGTAAGACTGGCTTGCCTGAAGCAGAAACATTAGAGCCAAAACTTTGGAATGACTGGAGGCTAAGTATGGACTAGCCTGGGAGTTAAAAAGTCCTGGAATCTCTGTCTCACAGGGATCCCCACCCTTTTGAGGACTTTACCTTCAGGAATTCCATGGGATTCTTACGGTGAAGATAAGAGAACACTCATGCTCCCCTCCTCCCCAATTTTAGTTAGGATAAGGGAAACAGTAATCATTTTGAAATACATAAAGATTGTTCTGGTCTACCAAACAAAAACTTCTCAGGGAAAGTACTTTAACAGAGGCTTATCACACTTAGAGGAAGAAAAAACACTCAACATCAGCCCTACCTGTCTTTCCTGTCTACTATATAGGAAAAAAAGAAATGCTAAGAAACACTTTTGAAGGACATAGGCCAGGAACTCAGGCCCATTTTTAAAGAGAAAGAACAGTATCACAGAAAGCTTCCCTTCCACAGCAGCTTACCAACACCCAGCAGGGCTTCAGGATACAAAAAGCTAATTACAACTGAGAGCAGCAAGCAGAGATTCTACTTAGGGAGCAGTTCTCAGAGAATCTCAAAGACAATGGAGGGGGCACAGACACACCTTCACAAGAGGAAACTAAAGCCTCTGCCACTTACAGCTACAGGAAATAATAAACACAGCACAGCTCATAGATTAACACAAAACCTCACACTAAAAGCCTACTATTTCAGTCTCCATTACTTTCAACAAAAAATGACAAGAAAAAACACCATTGGAAGAGATATAGAAAGCCCTGGAAGCAGATTCACATATGACACAGATTTTGTAATTAGCAGATAGAGCATCAAAAATACCTATGATTAAGGGGCCTTACAAGAAAAAGGAGACAACACATAAAAACAGACAGGGTAAGAAAAGCAGAGAGACAAAGAAACAATCAAAAGGAAAAGCTAGAAATCAAAATATTGTGACAGAATTGAGGAATGTCTTTGACACACACACGGAAAGACTCGGTGAACTTGAAGCTGAGAGTGGGTCACTACCAAAGTTTTAAGACAGACTGTGTTATGGTCCATTTTTTCACCTCCAAGAAACACAGTCGACAGCATCCCATCAGATTCACCTGTGCAAGTTATAGCTTGCTCAGATTATAAGCAATGTACAAGCAATACCTGAGCATTTACGGCACAGTCAGGTACAGAGAGACATGTATTCCCTGTCTGTGGTTAAGTTCCTACTATTCAGACAAGTACATTCTCCAAGGCTTACATTCATTAAATACAATCATGTAAGGATGCAACTACGGGCAAGTAAGCTTGCAGTAAGCTAGAACTTAAGGTAAGGCCTAGAAGAATATCAGGTACTACAACACAATTGTAAGCTTACCTGTCAGTAGAATTTACCACAGGATGAGTATATATGTCTCTCTCACTGCAAATGTCCATATATTGTTCCAGTATATAAGTTAAAGTTCTATAAAAGTAAAGCTGATATCAATTCTATTAGTTACAAAAAGCAAAAGAAAGCTGGGTGCCCATAGTAAAAGCAGACCGATAAAAACCAAGAAATTATCCAGGTAAGAAACAAACAACAGAGAATAATCAAGGAGTATTTCCAATGTTAAAAGAAAGCTTCTAACACAATGAAAAAATGGTCAATTCATAAAGAAAGCATAACAATCCTAAATGTGAATACACCTAATAATAGATACAAAACAAAGAATGCAATAATTGTCACAACTGAAAGGAGAAATAAGTGAATTCAGAGTCATTATTGCACATTTCAACACTTTTTTCAGTAATTGCTAAAACAAGAAGACTGGAAATGACTGAGAAATTAACAGTATCAACAAACTTGGATTAATGGGCATTCAGGAAACATCATGTCTATAAGCAAAAGATTGTACGTTTTTTGGAAAATGCTCACATAATAACATAGTCAATGAGTTGGGTAAAAACTGAGTTTCAATAAATTTAAAAGGATCAAAATGAAAGAAAGAGCTGAAATTAATAAGCTGGAAAAGAAACAAACAGCAAAGAAAAACCAGTAAAGCCAAAGGTAATTTGTTGAAAAGATGAGTAAAAGTGATAAACATTTATCAGGAATGGGCAAAGAAAAAAAAATGACAAGATAAAAAATTATCAATATAAAGAATGAAAGATGGTAAATTATCTGCAAATCCTATAACTATTAAAGATAATAAAGAATATTATAAATAACTATATTCTAATAAATTTGACATCTAGATAAAATGCCATGCATAACGTGCTCTTTTGTATAATGCATACCCACATTTTTGGTCCAAATTTTTAAGAAAAAGTATCTTTCATTTTAATTTTTTAATTCAAATTTTTTAAATATATTTTATTAAATCATAGCTGTGTACATTAATGTAATCATGGGGTACAATGTGCTGGTTTTGTATACAATTTGAAATATTTTCATCAAACTGATTAACATAGCTTTCATGGCATTTTCTTAGTTATTGTGTTCAGACATTTATATTCTACATTTAGTAAGTTCACTTGTACCCTTCTAAGATGCACCATAGTCTGTGCTTTTCATTTT
>CAUYON010047109.1:0-28291 GCA_963573935.1 Arctocebus calabarensis
TTTATTGCAGCCCAATTCATAATTGCTAAGTCGTGGAAGAAGCCCAAATGCCCATCAACCCACAAATGGATTAATAAATTGTGGTACATGTATACCATGGAATACTATGCAGCCTTAAAGAAAGATGGAGACTTTACCTCTTTCATGTTTACATGGATGGAGCTGGAACATATTCTTCTTAGTAAAGTATCTCAAGAATGGAAGAAAGGGTATCCAATGTACTCAGCCCTAATATGAAGCTAATTTATAGCTTTCATATAAAGGCTAAAACCCAATTATAGCACAAGAATATAGGGAAAATGGAAAGGGAGGGGAGGGGAGGGAGGAGGATAGGTGGAGGGAGGGCAATTAGTGGGATCGCACCTACGGTGCATCTTAGCAGGGTACTGGTGAAACTTACTAAATGTAGAGTATCAATATCTTTATATAGTGATCAAGGAAATGCCATGAAGGCTATCTCTAACAGTATGATCAAAATATCTCTGATTGTATATGAAGTAAGCACATTGTGCCCCATGATTGCACCAAGGTACACAATTATGATTTAATAAAATTATTTTAAAAATCTGGTACCTGGTATGTATTTTAAAAAACACTCTCAACTTAGACTCAATTTTTAAAATGGGTACATTATCTCAGTAGATGTAGTGGATATTTATACAAAGAAGATATATATCAGTAAGATATATATCCTAAGGACATGAAAAAATGTTCAACATAATTATCTATTAAGGAAATGTGAATCGAAATACCACGCTATCCCTCCTCCGTGGGATAGTTGTAATGATGAAGATTGATGTTAATAACAAGTATTCTCTGGACTGTGGAGAAACTGGGATCCTTGTACACTGCTAATGAATATACGAAGTGGTGCAGCTGTGTTGGAAAACAACTTGGTAAACCCTCAAAATGTTAAACATACAGTAGTTACACTTAGACAAACTAATCTACCCTTAGGTATATACCCAAGACCAGCAAAAACAAACATCCAAACAAAAACATGTAGATATCAATGTTCATACTGGCTTTATTCATAATAGCCAAAATGTGGAAACAACACAAATGTCCATCAATAGATGAATGAAAAAATAAGTGTTATATCCATACAATAGGATGCTATTCCTAGATAAATGCTACAACATATATGACCCTTGAAATATTATGCTAAGTGAAAGAAACAAAAGACCACCATAATAAATACTTCTATTTATATGAAGTGTTCAAAACCAGTAAATCTATAGAGACAAAATATCATTTCATGGATGACTAGGATTGAGAGAGAGTGGAGAATAATATAAGTGACTACTAAGAGATATTGTGTTTCTTTTGAAGGTGATAAATATATTCTAAAATTTACTGTGTGTAGCACAATTCTGTAAATACACTAAAATCATAGAATTGCATAATTTAAATGGTTAAATTGTTTGATATGTAAATTGTGTCTTCATAAAACAATTAATGAGTGATAGTGCATTGTTATCCTAATAAACTCAAGTTCCACATTGACAAAAACTAGGATTCTCTAGAAAGATAGCCAACTCTATTTCTCTAGCTGGTGGGCTTTTCCTTATTTAACCTGACAAGTAAAGTTTCAGTTATTACAAAATCAACTTTCCACTACCCTGTGGCTGTGGAATATAGACTCCATTCTTACCAGGGATAAAAAAGAAGTATGCCATGTCTTTGCCACAGAATGATTTTTTTTCCCCCTTAATTATAATTGAGACACTTGCTACCACAGTTAGGGATTCAAAAAAAATATTAAAATTTTAAAAATTCTACAGAGATAAGTCAGGTAAGGGTAATAAACCCAGTCATTTAAATCCACCCTCACCAGCTCCTGGCAGAAGACAAGACCTAGCAGAGAAGCAGGATCTAAGAGTCACAAGTTATTGAATGACAGCACATTTCCCAGTCAGGTAAGGACCTGAGCAGAAGTTTAGTGTTAAGTGCCCAAAGTTTCAAAGCTACTGTGTTATGATTCCGTGATAGAAAGTGTCGTACTAGCAGAGCAAAAGCAGATTCAAAAGCAGAAAACAAGGAAGGAGTACATTCAAGTGACATGAAGAATCTGTACTGTTGTATGTGAAGTTGCCATCAAGAAATGCTATGTGGGCGGTGCCTATGGCTCAAAGGAGTAGGGCGCCGGCCCCAAATGCTGGAGGTGGTGGGTTCAAACCCAGCCCCGGGCAAAAACTGCAAAAAAAAAAGTTTATGTTCAGATTTTCATCATTATTCATAATTTAATGCATCCATTAAATATATATGTATTATCAACCTATTATGTGTCAGGCCCTAGGAAAATAGTGGTATAGGTAATGTGAAGGCCCTAGGTAATAGGGCCTTCTGCCAGGGTTATGTGCACCTTCCACTTATGTCCATTAACCAATTTACCATGTTTTTACCTTTCAACATTTACATACAGAAGAACTCTAAAATCTATAAACTCTAATAGTCAACAAAATTACTAAATACATTTTTCCACTTTATTCAAATTAATATACAACTATTGGTAGCATTTTGGCAAAGACTGGTAACCAAAATAATTTTTAAATTTCATTTTCTTTGTCATACCTTTTGACCCCAAAACACACATTGGTTGCATTGAACAATTTATAGTAAATGCTATCTTCTACTGTATGTGGACAAAGAGCTTCCTTTTAAAGATGAGATCAGATAAACATTTTTCAAGAAGATCTAAATAGGAATCAGATGTTTAAAAATGAAAGAAGCGAACAGATGATTACATACAGAGGGCCCCTCAAAAATAGATACACTTTTTAACAAAGGAAAAACTGTACTTCAATTGTAATACTCAACATATACCAGTAACAAAAGATGAACACAAGTCTTGTTGAATACTTCTTATAATTGCAAAAGTCAAATATAAGTTGACTATTAGAACTGTAATACAATTTTTTCCTTTCTTGAAGTGTGGATACATTTTTTGGCACCCTTTGAATATTAGTGTATGTGTGAAAATTACTATGCATGAAGATAGTGGCAGAATCTATTTGATAGCCCAGATATCGCCCTATAAATATATGATACATTGATTATATATTACTAATTGTAAATGTTTATGTAGTCCAGATTCACATTATGGTAACACTTCCATCCTCTCTGGGTATGGAAACAGAAGTTTTTCAAATTTACCATATACCTGGAAAAATAACAAGACCAATCTAAAAATTATTATATTTTCTCAGTTACTTTCAAGTTAAAAATCTCATTTCTGCAATAAAAGATTAGCTTAAGTCTATGCAAAATTATGCTTTAAAATAAATCTGATCTTTTGAAAAGTGCTAGTCACTTTAATATCGGAACACTCTATCTCTTCCATTTCCCACAGCAACTTATTCTTCACTATTTTTTCTAAAGTTGTAAATCCTGCTGTGTCTTTCTAAGGATGTTCTGAACTATTATTCACATAGTAACCGGTATGTATCAATAACAACTACAACTATTAATGATTTCCCTTTACCTGTCCTCAACTCTGAGGTAGACCGGAATTTGATAGGGTTTTCTTGCCCAATATTTTATAAGTGACAGAATAATTCTGATAACTAACTCCAGCATTATGTGCTATAATAGTACCTTTCTTTTCTTTTTTTGAGACAAAGCCTCAAGCTGTCACCTTGGATAGAGTTCCGTGGCATCACAGCTCACAGCAACCTCCAACTCCTGGTCTCAAGCGAGTGTCTTGCCTCTGCCTCCCAAGTAGCTGGGACTATAGGCACGTGCCACAAAGCCCAGCCATTTTTTTTTTTTTTTTTTTGGTTGCAGCCATCATTGTTGTTTGGCGGGCCGGGCTGGTTTCGAACCTGCCATCTCAGGTGTACGTGGCTGGCACCTTAGCCCGTTGAGCCATAGGCACCAAGCCTTTTTTTTTTTTTTTTTTTTTTTGGCCGTTTTTGCGCAAGGCTGGGTTTGAACCAGACACCTCCGGCATATGAGACCGGCGCCCTACTCCTTTGAGCCACAGGTGCCGCCCTGCTATAGTACCCTCTTAACCACAGTTTGGCTTTCTGTGGATTCAGTTACCTTCTGAGAATGGTTGTCCAAAATTTTTAAATGGAAAATTTCAGAAATAAACAATCCAGTTTAAATTGCATACCATTCTGAGCAGCGAACATAATGAAATCTTGCTCTGTCCTACTTCGTCCCTCCAGGGCTGTGAATCATCCCTTCCCCAGCACATCCAAGCTGTGGCTCTCCTTCTCAGGCACTTAGTAGCCAGCCAGAATATCAGATCCACAGTCTCAGCTCACACCACTGGCATTCAAGGAGCCCTTATTGTACCCAGTGACATCTGAAAAATGCCAGACTAGAGATGCCGGCAATTTGGATGTTCCAAAGAGAAGCTATTAAGTGCTTCCTGTAAGCGAAATGCTCACATAGTAACCAGTATATATCAACAACTACAATATTCACCACCTAACACAAAAAGAAACAAAGTCATCTGCTGAGGTTTGCTTAGATTTATTAGTATGATACGATATTTACAGAGTGGAGAGGGTAAGAGCACATTCACGTAACTCTTATTACATGTATGGGCGTAATTGTTCTGTTTTATTCTTAGTTATTGTTGTTAATCTCTTATTGTACCTAATTTATAAATTAAACTTTGTCATAAGTATGTAAGTACAGGAAAAATGTATTAGAGTATACAGGGTTTAGTACTATCTGTAATTTCAAGCATCTGCTGAGGGTCCTGGAATATATCTCCCACAAATAAGGGAGGAATGTGGTAGTTAAATATATTTATATATAAACCTAAACCAGCAGTTGATAAAGTATTTTGTATTTTATCCATATCTAGTATATTTTTTTTATTACAGTCTTGACCAATGCATAGAATTTTTTTAATGGCATAAATTATACCGTCTAATTGATGGGCAAGATCCGAAGTTTTACTGACTCTTAAACTCATGCTTTTGCTGATTTTTGCAAGTGCATATATACATGCATGTCAACACAAGTTGTAAAGCTATATGCTCGACCAGAAAAGAGCAAGCGAGGCATTTTGGCCATGAAAGCACCGTCATGGTATTTACCATCTGTTTAGCCCCTAGACTCTACTGTAGTGCCTATAAGGCTTATTAAAAAAAAAATCTTAGGCTAGCCCAAAGCTCACATAAGCAGTATTATTTAAAATGTGTAAGCAGAGTTGAGATTTCAGATTCCAACAACAACACACATAAGTAACTAGCGTTAGATAAGAACAAAGAGGCAGCAGCCGGAGCAGGAGGGCAGAGGGAAGGCTTTGTCTAGACTCCGCACCCCCATTCAGTTCATCTGTCCTGAATTCTGCATCATCTTGGACCCTGTTCCTATCAACACACTCACTCCTTTTCTGACCACACCAATTCCACAATGCTAAATTTCAATTCTATTTAATATGTATCCATCCCAAATTGCTCTCTAGTACTTTAGACAAGGATTTCAATATCAAATCACCATTTTTGCGGTCAAAAATTGAAAATTGGTAATATCACACGGTTCCAACACAAATATTTCAATTTTCACTTACTCCGAACCAAACACTGACTTTTTCAAGTCCACCATCAGGTCTAGTCTACCACATCCCCCTTTATGCATACGCTGCACCACCATCCTGAAGCATATTCAGAGCAGGGAAGGAACCATTCAGGATTCCACTTTTCACTGACCACCCACATCCAACCCACTGAAACTGAAGCCACATGCGTCCTCTCTCACGTGGTGACAGCACACACCCTCTCACTGAGATGTCCACCTTCATTCTTGCCCACGAGAGCCACTGCCATGCTTGTCTGACCCCTTATAGGATCTGGCCCAGACCTACCTTCTGACCACACGGCCACCACCCTGCCCTTCGCTCATTATGTTCAAGCACACTGAGGCCGTTGCCCTCATTACCCGCCCTTTGCCAACACTCAGTTGTCATGTGACTGATTCTTTTGGCCAATAAAACTTATACCCAACCCAAACAGGCTGTTAAGTTACTCTCAATCACATCACGTCATTCTCATATTGGGCATGACAATAGGAAGAATAAAAATATTCTTATTGTTCTATTTTTATTACTTCTTTTCTCGACTGGGTATTGGTAATTTTCCCAATTGGAAAATACACTTTTAAATACACTTTAAAAGGATTGTATCCACCTTATTCACTTCTGTATCCAGGGACTAGAATACTAAGTACCAGGAAAGACTCATTAAGTATTTTGAGAAATTAATGAATTTGTATGGAGAACAAGAGAAAATGAGTTCAAGATAGCCTTTTGTTGAGTTTATTACCTGCTCTTATAATAGACCACTGTTAGTAAAGAATGAACTACAGTGTTTTTGTTTGTGTCTCTTATAAAGATAAGAGTGTATAAATATGAGAAAACCCTGTACAGAATTTCGGTCAGCAACGGACTGAGAATTGTAATCAAATACAGAAACAAAGGCACATGCCAGAAAACCTAGGGAGAAATTTTATTTTTCCACTTTTTAGCTATATGACCTTAAAAAAAATTGCACTTGCCTAAACTGTAATTACTTCATGTGTAAAATGAGCATACACATACACCCATTATTTTAAAGCACAAAAAGTTCTTGAAAGTAAACATAGTAATTTATGAAATACAACTATAAAATTAAAGATGTTTAATACAGGATTTTTTTTCCTCTAAACACCAATACACCATCAACCATAGGAAGTCAGTTGATCAATGGCTTATAATCCTAATAGACAGTATACTTCCTACTGTGACAGGGATAACTATTTCAGGATGACTGAATATTTAGATATTTAGAGAATAATGTTAATTATCTTCTCCATAGTTTCTTTTTATGTGTATTCCATAAGTAAGATAAAAAGGAAAAGCTATCATACTTATTTTTGTCCAATTTTCTTAGGCTATTAGATTCCTTGTGGTTTCAAATATTTCAAAATGTATTCTGGGACATCTTAATAGGACAGAAAAGCCTACTGTTTCAGAGCTGAACAGTATTACTGCAATTTTTCATTGTACCCTTTTGTTCACAAACACCAGAAGGTGAAGGAGACAGTGAAGTTGGCCTCAGTAATAGGGCCCAAATAAGCAACATTAAACAGCTGTTTGAACTAGAAGTTCTTCATATACGGATCCATGTACTCACTTGAAAATAACACATAAATGTTACTTTGAGGTACAATGATCATTTTTACACAGTTTCTCTGATTTCTTCAAGACTTACAGATAAAAAGCTCTGTAGTTAATTTTCAACTAACAGTGGGCTTGTTATAAAAGCATGCAATAAACTCAACTCAACAAAAATGTCTTTTTCCTGAACTCTGTAACTTACAAGAAAGAAGCTGAAAGGAAGCCAATTAAAGATCCTAGAACATCCATTAGCTTAGACAAAGGGTCAGCCACCAGCAGCCTGACCCTTACAGATGAAGAAACTAATTATATTATTAAAAAAAAAAAAAAAAGCTAAATTTTCTCAAAAACTAAAAGGTAATGCACATTTACCCCCAAAACAGAATGAAATTGATTTTTTAAATGTAATTTACAGTTTAAAATAGAGGAAAAATAAGGCCTTTAAGATGTTTTAAATCCCCTTAATTTTTTTCTCAAAAAAATTCTGAAGATTAATAATATCTAGTACATAATCTGCATCAAATATACACCACTTTGGTATTTAAAATTAAATGTAACTACATTTGTTAAGCATTCTCTTTGTGCTGTATACTTCTCCACAAATTATTATAGTTAATTCTCACCAGAAGCTTTACATGTATGAAGAGATGTTATTATTTAAATTTTATAGGTGAAAAAACTCCATCTAGTGAAATTAGAACTAATGATAGAGATGGAACTCAAAGCCAGGTCATGTCTCAAAAGTTCATTCTCCACTCCCTGCCCCATAAGCATATTTCTAAGCAATTTTTAGAATTTACACATTTCTGGATCTTTCTGGCAAAGCATTTAACCTCTGCCTGATGAGGTCACAACTTTTCAGTATAAAAAGTCTGATTAATTTTTCTAATGCTAGAAATTTGTTAAGGCTTTTACTGACGAGTATCCAATATTTCTTAGTCTACACTAGTAAGTCTGAATTATCATTAACAGTCTACTTTTGACAAGAAGTTTAGAAATTTCATGAGTCCATTAAGCATTTTACTTATTTACATTGGTAAACCCTATTTCTTAATTCCCTCTCAGAATAATCAGATGTTTAATCTGTAACATTTATTAAGTAAACTCTGAGTACAACTTCTCTCCTTAAGAGAAAATGACAATACAATCTTTAACAAACTTACTCTCTAATTAGAGAAGGATGAAAAGTGATCCTCAAAATACTCAGCAGTCATTGGTGTTATATAATGGGTTTCTAGAAAATGAAAGGGAAATCTGATTATTCACTGTTGTGGTAATTACTATTTTTATTACTGTAATAGTTAAGAAGCAGTGTTAAGTAAATAAGAATCTATAAAAAAAGCCAGAAAGTTGAAAAGAACACACTCAATTTTTATTATATGAATCAAGAAGGAAACATTAAAACAACAGGCAAGTCCTCAATAACATTAGAAGATTCCTACTTGTAAGAGAACTAATGATTTTAATTTTTAAAAAATTATAGTATATTAACTTTGCTTATATATATCACATTTAGTTTTCACCTATGTATGTACTTTAGGGGAAACCATAGTAAAAGTTGAGTGGCTATGTATCTATTAGTAATTAACAGCTGGATTTTCAGTCTTTACATTCAACAGGCAAGTTAGCTAATAAAATTATCAAGTACCTAACATGTGAAAAGCCAAATTATTAAACTATTTTTAACTTTGAGAAGCCACATTCTGTAATAGAAAGGGCCTGAGTCTGGGGAGGTTGTGTAAGCCAAGATCTGTATCTCTGTTCATTACTTTGAGTTATGTGACCTTATCCAAGTCTCCCATTGGGTCTGAAATTCCATTTAAAACTTACTCAAGGTACTGAGTAATGTATATCTTTGAGCGCCAGTGTAAGGATTAGTAAAGACAACCAATTCTGTACACATCAATCACGTACCAAGCGAACACTCAAATGCTTTCTATAATCACTTGTTACCCTTTTTAATCAAAGGAAAGAACAAACTTACTATTTTCAAGCTTAAATTTTACAGAGCAATGGAAATGCATTTCCATAACAAATATGCAACAGTGCATATCTGTTCATTCAAATTCTATGACATACCACGTACCAGCACCCTGTTCCTGTCCAGGCTCTTAGTCTTTTATTTATATGCTTATCTATCACCATTCCTAATTTCTTTCATATACTTTTTTATTTTAAATGGGTTCCATACTTCTGACTCAAGTATTTTGCATAATTTTTGGTACTATAGTAAAAACAATGTATTTACAATTTAAAAACTTTACATTTTAAATTAAGTAAAGTAGAGAATTATACCTAATATTACTCCCAAGTCCACTAAACATTAATGTTTTGTTCTAGTCATGGTAGATGAAGGTGATTCACTCACAGACCTTAAATTCAGCATTAGTTAAGTTTTACCTGTATGTTAGAAGATTCTTAGAAAAACTTCAAAGCAAAACATACTTCTTATCCCATAATCTATTCATTACTATTTTATAGATAGGGATAATCAGCATTTTATAGATGGCTTTTATAGCATCATCTATCTTCAACACTACAAATAAACCATTTGTGCTTAAGCATGACTTTCTCAATGTCCATGTTCTTGCAATACTCTTTTATAAATGTAACTGTTAATGGTTTATGTGTTAGATTTATTCATGCTGGAATTTTTTAACCAGGTATTATACAATAATCTCCGCCTTTCCTTCTTTCTTTTACCTAAAGGGAAAAAAACAAAGCACTCTAAGAAAAGCATGTAAATCCACAGCAAACTGTCAAAGCAATTATATTATGTCCATCAAGAGCTTTCTTTCATCCTTTAAGAAAGAAAGAATAAGACATAGGAAAGTATAAACTATTTATAACAAAACTATTCTATAGCCTGACTTCTAGGGAAAAAAATGTGCTTGCCAATAGTAATTCATAGGTTAAAGCAGCAATATCCATAAATAGCCTAAATGATTTAGCACCTGTTACTAATAGTTCATAACAAACCAAGTTTACCAATGATATATATCAATTATATAATTAATTAGTAATTAATATATATCTTTTAAACACCACACTGACACACATGCATCTGTATACCTATCTCTTGTATGTACATAATATATAAAGTTTAACAACTCACTGATGCATGCTTAAAACAGTGTACTAATATGGATATAAATGATAGCATCTATGCAACACCAGAAAGCAGACCCTAACACTTAAACCACAAGAATGGTTGTACTAATAGCAGAGGTTAAAAAGAAATTGATCTGTGCACTTGCATGTTTCTTGGTGCCTGAAATCAATAATGCTCTTTAGCTTTGCCAAATGAACTGCGTGCTATTTCTAGTGCAGACTCAGGGTAAACTGTTCCCGCGCCTGCTTATAAAAGCGATCCAAATGTTTCTGTTTAGAATAGAGTCTGATGATACAGCATGAGGTCTTTAGACTGAGCTGTTCAAACACATAAAACACTTAAAGAATTTGAGTGTATTCACAAGGGCATATATAGACAGGCTCTCATTCTCACTGCAGAGAGCTTATAGGCGGTGTGCAGCAAAGATATGGTGAGAAATAAGCATAGGCCTAAGCTCAGCTACTGAAAGCAAGGATAATGTGGCTAACCAAATAGGTGTACAAGAGCTAAAATTAGCATAGCTGAAAACAATATAACACTCTTAAGGCACTTGGAACTGCCAGTTTTGATACTGGCTGTAACCAGCATCTCAGTGTAAGTTAAAGTGTTGTCAATTATTGCCTCCCAGCTCCAAATGCACCCTTCAATAAATACGCCCTGTAATCACAGATGGAACCTCTGCGCATATTTTCTTTACAATGAGTGTGATGCTGAGTTTTCGCAGCAGAGGAAGCTGGAGGGACAATGTAAGAGGAAGGGGCTCCTTCCCAGTTTCTCGGGACACAGGGATCAGTGATTTGAATAGAGGTCTGAGAACATTCATTGGAGCTCTGTCTCAGCCATGCAGGGGATCTAAATGCCTGGTTCCTTACCAATCATGTAGCAATGACTTTTTCAAGGCCCTCTCCATAGGGAAATGTTCACTAGTGCCAGAATTCCCTCTGAAGGCCCACGTACAACCTGCCTTTACCCCCCCCCACCCCAGTAGTCCTGCTGAGCCAGCTGGAGCCCACCTCCCCTGCGCTGGACGGCGCACAGACCCTCTGAAGTACAGCCACTACCATGCCCTGCCAGCTTTCCTGGCTCCCCAGTGACTACAGACCATCTCTGAACCCAAGAACTGCTCCGCTCCCCAATGGGATGAATTGTAATGTCTGAACATTATAATTCTCTATAATGTCTCTTGTCTATAATGTCTGAACCTCTTTAAGTTTTCCTTCCTTCGTTACACATTCCCTCAGCCCTAGGACATCATGTAGACTTACTTAAATCTTACAGTTGGCCAGGTACAGTGGCTCACATCTGTAATCCTAGCACTCTGGGAAGCTGAAGCAGGTGGATCACTTGAGCTCAGGAGTTCAAGACCAGCCTAAGCAAAAGTGAGACCCCGTCTAACTACAAATAGAAACAATAGAAACAACTAGCCAGGTCCTATCATAGGTGTCTATAGTCCCAGCTACATTGTTGGGAGGCTGAGGAAGAACTTCACATGAACCCAATAGTTTGAGGTTGTTCTGAGCTATGGAGCCAGGGTGCTCTACCCAGGGCAATGGAGTGAGGCTCTAAGACTTTGTCTCAAAATGAAGGAATGAATAAATAAATAAATCTATCTTACTATCTTGTCTGAGTTTAATGATTTTTATATTAAATTCACTTGTTTAACCTATTATATGGTTTCCGTCTCCAGATTAGATTGGTTGTACACAATTCTTCCAAACCTGTTATTAACTCAATCTGATTGTGATTCACATTTTGAAATACTTACAGGGTACAACTAAAAACAAATAAAAACAAAGAATTGATCAATTCATTTAAAAGGCAAAATCAATTGGTTACACTTTATATCAAGTAAATGAGTTATTTTGAATAAGAGCAAATAGTACATAGCTTAGGTTTACTACACATAGAAGCACCTTGTTTTGAAGGCAAGAGTATCACTTTGTTGGCCGTAGTGGAGTGCCAGGGCATCATAGCTCACAGCAAACTCCAACTCTTGGGCGGGCTCAAGTGATTCTCTTGCCTCAGCCTCCTGAGTAGCTGAGACTACAGGCACCCACTATAATACCCTACTATTTTTAGAGACGGGTCTCGCTCTTGCTCAGTCTGGTCTCAAACCTGTGAGCTTAGGCAATCCACCCACATTGGCCTCCCAGTGAGTTAGAACTACAGGCATGAGCCACTGCACCTGGCCATATAGAAGCAACTTCCTACATTAATGTGCTCATCTTCCCATGTCAAGATTAATGCATAAAGTGCTAGACATGACTCAGTGGTACTGAAGTGGTCAATAGCCAGGGGCGATGGCCTTCAAAGTTGGTGTTATTAATAAAGATCTACTCCTATGGGAGAGAGATATACTGTTTTTCTAATTAATATCCACAGTGTCCTTTGTTTGAATATGAAACAGCTCCTCAAAATGTGTTTTTATTATTAAATGTTCTAATTCTAGAGGAAACTTATCAAAAGAATAATTTTAAAAGGACTGTTTATAAAAGAACTCACTCCTCATGGAGCTCCTACAACAGACAAAACAATATTCAAAAACAAAACATTCTTTATAATATTATAGGGACTATAGTGTTCAAACAATGTAATGTTGTTTCAGGGTGTGTGTGTGTGTGTGAGTGGGCAGAGAGTCAGGAAGTGGTAGGTACACAAGGCAGAAAAAGTCGCATCCCACCAGGATAGCTCGTTTCCAAGGCAGTATCACCTGGCAATATAAAATAGTTTGGGATTAAAAACAAAGCGGTGACAAAACCTGCATACTAGGCAGAATATTTCATGGAAAATGTTAGCTATTGCAATATTTTACTTTTGGCTAAGCTTATTTTTCCCACGTGACCTTTCAATACCACTGGTATAATGCCAGAGTAGGCTCTAAAGCCCCTCAAGCTTCACTTCATTAGGAACTTTCTGTAATCTAAAGGAAACATGTTGAGAAGAACCTTAATCAGCCCTAAAACAGAAGCAGTGATTAACAGACCCCCAGCCTATTTGGCCGCCCACACGCCATCCCTGGAGTGGATAGCTGGATGTCACCACACCTTGGCCGCCCCATTATCCGAGGTAAACAACTGAAGTTATTTATATAAAGTACCAGAGCTTCAAAGAAGGGTTTGACTTTCTGAGCTGTAGTAATTATTTTTTTACAAACAATGTATTTTGACAGTGTTTCCCTTTTCTTATCAGCGTCCTGGGATAATACAAGTTCTCATTACCAGCACCTCGTCCAGGAATACTGTGTCTCTGCTGTTGAAGGCCCTGATAAACATACAATCACTTTCTCAAACACTCTAGGGAGCAGGCCACACAATTTTGATTAAGAAAACTGTTGAATATTAAGTAGCAGTGCTCACTGAGACAATAGCTCAGCAACTTGTCCTTGAAAAACACACTGTTCTAAACCTATTCTCAGGGAGACACGTTGGTGTTTGACAGCTGCCACAGCTCTGGAAACCTAGAGTACATCTTATTATTAGGGTAGTAAGCTTTCAATAAAATCACCATAATTAAGGTGCTGTCATTATTTTCAATTTACAGTTTTCCTTTCACGGGTTAATAAATTCAGACATTAAAGAAATCCACCCCGTGGTAGCATTCAGTTAGGAATTAGCATATTGACTTCAAAAATAGGTAGATTGTGAACTTTCCATTTCCACAGACTCCCTAAATAGTTTTAATTGCTTATTCCAGTAATCCATGTTCTGACTTCTTTTAATTTTCTAAGGATCCATGAACCAAAGTGTCCTAAGGTCTGTACGGTAAATATTAAAATTGATTTTTAATCTACTTAGCAAAGTAGTTAATAGTTCCTTGAAAAAGCTATTAAGAAATACTCCCACCAGTCTGCTCAAACAGGAACTCTAATTTCAAGTATTTTCAAACCTCATCTGGCTAAATAGGGTAGAGTAGTTAAAAAAAAAAAAATCTAAGAAAAGAACTCTAAGCACAACACAAATATTTCTTGCACATACTGTAAAAATAAAAACAGTACATGCAGATGACAGAGAAGATACTAAGTACTCATAAACACCAATATTTATAAATACCATTTGTCATCCTGAAAACTTAAAATCCCTCTACAATTTCAATTAAGAGTATATTAGTGGCTCAGTGCCTGTAGCTCAGTGGTTACAGCACCAGCCACATACACCGAGGTTGGAGGGTTCAAAACTGGCCCGGGCCAACTAAAACAACAATGTCAACTGCAACAAAATAAATAGCTGGGCGTTATAGCAGGTGCCTGTAGTCCCAGCTACTTGGGAGGCTGAGGAAAGAAAACTGCTTAAACCCACAGCATTCTGCCAAGGCTGACACAGTGAGACTCTGTCTCAAAACAAAACAAAGTATATTAACACCTTCATGCAAAGATAAGAGGCATAAATTCCCATCTATGTACAAAAATAAAACTAAATTAAAAAAAACTGAAAGTGAAAGAGGATCAGAAATACCAGCTAATATCTCTTTGCACAGCTTTCTCTTTATTTTAGCCACAGATCGAGTTCTTTGCAATACACTCCAGCATGTCACTCCCAAAATAACAAAACACATACCTATGTATACATGTTTAAACAGAAAAACATAACTGGTTTGTTTTTAATGCATCATATACTTATATTTTTTCTTTCACTCTAACTTTAAAATTTAAAAAGGTCAATCAATTAAAAAGAAAATGCCTGTTAAATACACCCATGTCCACACACAGGACACATACACACAAAAGACACCACCATCTCACAAGTTAGGATAACCTTAATTATATAAATACATTCCAAAATCACATACATACATTTGTTAAATAAAATTATATCCCATGCAATTTATTTTAAAAAGGTGAGGGGCCAGGATGGAAATTCCTTCTACATATATTTGACAGATCAAGATCACCCTATTTAAAAATGCATGTGTCACATAATTCACCAATACCTATATTCTTAATAAAAAAAAATATAACTCTCACTTGTTATTATTCCAAGTTGGCTGGAAATATACACTTTTATTGTACTACAAAAAAAAATGTCCTGATGCAGAGGACCTTGATGAGATATTGATATAGTTCTTTTATTTTATTTTTTTCTCTACCAGACTACTGGTAAAAAGTTAAAACACAAATGTCTGGCATAGAATTTAAAGCTGTCCCACACACACACCATATGCTTTTCTGAATTAAAAGTTCCAAGCAGCCTTTTGCTTTCAGTTAAGATAATGAAGAATTCAATTATGTAACATTCTTTTCCTTCAGTTAAAATTCTTTATTTTGCCCATTCTTTTGGGGTAGAGGTTTGCAAATTTTCACGTTATTTCCTTATTTTACAGCTTTGACACACACTGCCCTTCTTGTTAGGTAGGGCTGGAAACAAAAATAAAAAATAAGTCCATGCCCACTAACAAAATCACCTTGTCCCTATAAGCCCTTTGATAAGAGGTATATGAATTATTGATACGGCTTCAAAGACATGTTTTGACTTTTTGAACTCTAATAATTATTTTTTTTCAAAGCCACACTGAAAACACCCTTGGCTGATACCTAAGTTATTTATAATTACACAGAAATCCTTTAGTAAATTATGATTCGATTTCTGCACACACAAATGTAAATGCATATGTATTCATGATTATGAAATTTAACTGCTTATAATTATTTCTTTCAAACTACAACAGCTAATGTAGTGGGCCTTCCCCATTATGACTAGATTATTTTCATTCCAGAGTTCAAGTGTTTATGCTTAAGTTTCCATGCTAGTGGGACTGCATGAGGAAAGCCAGAGCCTCTGGGAAAAGAAATCTCCAGGGAAGAAGGGAAAAGAGAATTGAGGTGCACATGTTTGGTTCAAGGTCAGTTGTCCCAGATGCTAGAGAAGATAAAACATACCTCCTATTGTCTGCCTTGTATCCCAGGATTTAAGCCTGAGTCCTAAGGCAAAGGAGCTACAGGTAATGAGCAAGTGAAATCTTAAAAGCAGCTGCTTGTCGACAGAATCGCCCTGGGACTCAGAGAGCCCCAGGCATCAGCAGCACTGGCACTGGCAACAGCAGGGCTGGCAGTGTTGGCGGCAGCACTAATGACAGCAGTGGTGCGGTTAGTGATAACAACACACTTGGCAGCAGGAAGAGCTCCTTTACCTCCTGCACATCCGCTCTCTGCACCTTGAGCACTCACAGCTCAGGTCTCGATGGCAACAACAGATATGACAGACACCAGCAGCAGCAGCGTGTTGTGTGCCAACCAGCAGCACTCGTGGCTCTCAGTGAGTGAGCACAGCAAAGGGGGTAGAAGCCTAGAGAAGTCCAGGTATCACAGCAGTCACCAAGGCGTGGACCCTGCAGCCAGCCGTAGCTGGGTTACAGCCAGGTACTGCCACTTAGTACTGTACATCATTCTTTAAAGAGAGCTAGGGTCAAATTATCTGAGACTGCAGAAGTTATTTCCAAAGAACATGAGGAAGGTTGGAGTATGCATGACCCCCAAGAAATATTACATTTTGGATGTTATTTTGCTCTAATTTTACCTGCTGTGTGAACACAAGAGGTCCAGGAATCACTGGCTGTCCTATTACCATATTTTCTGATTTTCTAACTTTGAACCTTCAAAATAAGCATTTGTTTTCTATTCATATAAACATAACCTGAAAAAAAAACTTAAAAACTTCATACAACTCAAGATTAAAAAGTAAAATTTCATTATTTAATTTCTTCTAGAAAAAAATATATTCTAAGAAATGTATAATTAGTGTCCCTATTTCAAAACAGGTCAATATTATTTAAGTTATTCGTTATGCACAATTATGCACAATACGGGTCCATAATCATTTTTATTAAGAGAAAAAATTATTTCCAAGTCATAATAAACAGAACCATAGCTGATAGCTTTTCTACTCCTCTTTCTATAACCATCTTCAGAGTTAGTTCAATCTGCTAAGAAAACATGTGGTACGGAGAGGATAATTTAAATAGACGTCTTTTACTAGACTCTGGTATGCTTCAAACCTTTTCTGCTGAGTGTAGCATATCCAAACAACTCCAGATAGTTACCAATAATAACAAGTGAAATAAATATTACAGACCACAATATGAATGCACCTTTGCAATTATGAAGAAGACACAGATTTTTCCAAAGCATAAAGTTTGTGATTCAGACAGGTGTCTTATCTGCCTCAAAAGGGATCTCATACAAGGAACTTCGCTAGGTTTTCTTACAATTGTTGCAAAATAATTATCAAACTCGTCTTAGGAGAGACCAGGCTGCAGATCCTGATATAATTGGATTGCAGAGTTGGAAGAGACTTAAAACTCTTTTAATCTGACCATCTGTCAGTTCGGTTCCTTCAAATGCATCCTGCTGGTACAAACGGAAGGAGATGCTGAGTGAGAGTTAGGAATACAAGGTAATTACTGCAGTGACAGGTGAAGAGGAAGGAAAAGAATACTGCACAGAAAGCCTTCAGATCACAAGGCAGATCAGACACTTGTGAAAGCAAAGGAGAATAAAGACCAGGAGAATAAAGCAGGGAATACAACGCAGATCTCGCAAAGTCTCCCAGTCTCGGAGCCTGTCAACGGAGTCCGGCATTGGCAGAAGTGGCCAGGTCCTTACTACGCCGTCATGTTCAGTCACTGGCTGGCAGACGATCTGGAAATCATGGTTGAACACTACACAGGATTCTCAAGGCCGGCCGCCAGGGCTGTCAGCTGAGTGGACTCCTGATAGCTAAGAACTAGTCCTTTCTTGAAGGGAGACTGAGAAGCATGGCCCCATCATGGCCACACATCTCAGCCAGCAGGAAGCAGACGCACCTTTTTGATGGCTCCTGAAGAAAGCTGCACCACACTCATGTTAAATATGTTCCTCCCATGTGGGTTCTGATCATGTTGTATTCTTCCATTCTCAAACCAACTGTATTTCTCTAACCCAAACAGCCTTCAGATGCTTGAGATTAATTTTCTTACACCACTTGGATCTTCATTTGCCCAGTCTTAACACCCCATTTCACTTAAATCTCATACCCTTTCCTAGAGGAATTAGAGCTTCACCCTACCTGAGGTCTCAATATCTTAGAATGGATATAGATACAACAGAAATTAATAATCAGTCTTCAATATAAGGAGACAAAATACATATGGAAACCAGTGGGTATTTCATGTATCAACTGTTACTTAACAAAACATCCCAAGATATAATGGCTTAAAACAACAACTGTTTATTTCTTTATGGCTGCTTGATCTGAGTGAGGCTCAGCTGGCTGATTTTTCTGCTGACCTCACACAGATCAGTCAGCAGCGACAGTCTTTGGAGGGTCAGCTGGCACTGAAATCCAAAGTGCCTTCACACACCTACCTGCAGCTTCAGCTGAAATAGCTGGCGTAAGTGCTGGCTAACCAGACATCCCCCTTGTCCTACTCACAGAATGTCTACTGGCTGACCAGCCACATTGTATGATGGCTCAGGGTCTAAGAGAGTGAAAGTGGTACTTAAAGCCAAGCCCCACAATTGGCATATCAATATGTACACCGCACAGCACTGACTGGGAAAAGCAAGTCACAAGTCAACCTCCTGGATGCCAGAAGAGGTGAAATAGACTCCGCCTCTTAAAAGAAGAAGCTGCAAAGCATCTGGGGCAACTTTAACCCACCACTGAGACAAAGCTGTGAGCAAACTAACAGTACATCTAAAGCATCAGTCTCCAGGGCTGGAGAAGAGACAGAAATCAGGACAAAAGAAACAGAGCAAAAAGTAGAGATGGCCCAGACACACAAGTAGGCTTTATACCAAAGGCAAGAGAGATTAATCCAGCAATAACCCAGCTGTCCAGCTTCAGAGTCTTACTGATGTAAGAACCAAGAGTAGGTCCAGCACTTACTAGGTGCAAAACAGTGGCTGGGTTTCATAGCTTCTGTTTCCTCAACCGCCAGAGAATATACTAATATCTAGCTTTCAGAATCTAATGAGGTAAAGGATCTATAGAAATCTGTCCTACTCAAGAGTGGAAGTTTGTCATTTAGTTACTGGCAGTCTCTCTCTCTCTCTCTCTCTCTCTCTCTCTCTTCTTATCTTTAAGCAAAGTATCAGACTAAATAAAAGTTAGGTATTAGAAAGGTAGAAGCCAAATGAATTGAACCAAATTTGGTAGAGTCTCAGGAGCTGTCTTATGACAGGAGAGACATATATGTAAGAGAGATAAGGGCCTGCATTCTGAACTGCTGAGAGCTGCTCCAGTCTGCAAGCTAGAGTCCAGCTGGTGTTCCTGGAAAATTCAGTCATCCGAAGCAGAATGATGAGGACTGTGCTAATTTTAATACCAAGAATTTTAATACCTGCCTTCATGGAGCCTCTTGCAGGATTGGAACCAGCAACATCCTTCTGCATCATTTTTAAGCACACATATCACAAATAATATCAGTCATTTACTCCAAAAAAAATCTATTTTAAGTGTCTAACACACTCCAAATGTTACACACAACGGAGAAAAAGACAAAAATCCCTTCCCCCAAGGAATAAATCTTAAAGCAAGTGTGACATAAAACATGTGTGTGTTTATTAATCATTATGTGTGCTCTACATTACAATCATTTCTTTATAATAGTCAATGAAATATTCATGGAATTGAAAGAAAAAATATGTTACACCAGAACAGGACAGCAAAAGGTAAACACAGAGAATGAAGAAATTGTCTAAAAGCCTTCCTACCACAAACCCAGTTTCACCTTGGTCAGAAGTTTTTGACATAAACTTGTTTTCCTTGTATAATGCAGTACCCGAGCAATCCATTACAACTGCTGTTTTATAACAATATCTTAAAATCACTTCAAATGCTTGTCAGGTCATGCTATTTCCCACAAAACAATGAGAACGGAAAGGGACAATGGGGAAAAACGCAAACTCTAGAGACCCTCCTGGAACACGCCAACCCCAGGAGTCCACCTTTTCTGTCTGCTGCTAAATGTTGTAGCTCTAATTATGAAATCAAAATGAAGAAAACATTGAGTTAAAAATATACAAGGATAATATACACTTTAAGCAACTTCCCAAGTTACTCAACACATATTTATTGAATATGCCTTTTATGTAGCGAAGCAGTGAGACTATAAAGATGACAAAGACATTATCTAACTTCATGAAGTCATAAAGGTTTAATTAGCAAGAATGTTCATTTTATTTACTTCCTTTCTCATAGGGCAAATAACCTGAGAAACCACATTTAAAAATTCTATAAGTTGGGCCTACAACTGAACAAATTCAATGCAATACAGAGATTTTAAGTTTTATGGTTTCTTCTAGATGAAAAATCATTTCACTAACATTGCTGTATTAATAATTTACCTTTATCATATTTCCCTCATTAAGGGGGCTTCAAGGTCATAACATGGACTCAAGATAATGTGAATTACTACCCATTTTGATGCCACCTTTTTCTCTTTCACTTGTGACACCCTTGAGAACAGGTGGCCCATATTACACTCCAATGATCCACATTGATCCATGTTAAGAATCAATGCAATCAGTATTTCTGTGACCCAAAGTTATATATTTCCTGTTTGTAATCTGTAGTATTACTTAATTGGCTTTCAGCTCCCTCCTAACAAATAATAAACAGTTAGTTGCTTTCATACACACTAAGACGTAAGGAAGTACTACTTATAACCTGAATATCTAATAGCAAAATCATACTTGTCTTTTATCACATTCTTAGTCTTATGATCAAAATCCATAGTGAAAGAAAGATTAATTATTTAAAACAGAATTGGGAAGCCAATCAAAGTAAGTTGATTCCCATTTACCAATCACTGGTATTTTTAAAATACCACTCACTGCTATTTTTAAAATAGGCAACTTACCAGTGATTGACTGGGATTTGGGGTGGGAGAGATAGAAAGGAGGTGGGTGCAGTTGTTTAAGAGGAAGAGAAACACCTGTGGTGCTGAATTGTCTGATATCTTGACTGGGGTGATGACTACATGAAGCCACATATGTGAAAAACAGTATAGAACTATACACACACACATAACATGCAGATGCATGCATAAAAAATTGATGAAATCTGAATATTTTTGGTAGAGTATGTTAATATGGATACGTTGGACATAATATTACATTGTACTATAATTTTGCAAGATGTTAATGAAAGTTCTACATGTAACGACTATATATATATATCTACAATTAACTCAACAGACTTTGAATTAAGGAAAATCAGAAAGATTTTGTTTGTCAGAGTTACAATATGAAATAAGTATTCATGCAAATATGAGAAACGTATACTGAAAACAATTAGAAGGAAATTGTTTAAAAATGTTATAAAGAGTACTGACAGACAAAAAAGCACTTTGAAATTAAGTAATGTAAAAATACCGGTATTGAAGTACACATCATGAGTTGTGTGATCTGTTCCCTTAATTCCCATATTTTCACCTGGAAACAATTATGTCAAGCCAAACTTTCAAAGCAACTTCTAAATCTACCCAAGCCCTAACTTGCCTGTAAACAGAAGCAATGCTATTAGAACAATTCATCCTGTGAACTATGCACGTAACTCCTCCTAACATCAATGAGAAATGTCTAAATACGGCAGCATGAATGAGGAGAGGACAGAAAAAGTAGGAAAGTTAATTATAAGAGCACAAAAGATTGGAATGGATCACAGCACATTTTAAAGTCCAATTCCTTTATCCAAAAATCTTTTTTAATATGCCAAGGAGAACAAAGATACCTTCTTATAGAGGAAAAAAAAGGGCCCAGGAAGATGCCACCTAAATATGTCATTGTCCAAATAAGGGCCATGTCTGCTTGACCCTGTGCCTTTAAAGTAGGGTTTCCTGGACATTCACCTAACCTTTGATTCTCAATTAAATGAGCTTTAGTCATTTAACACTGTCTAAATAATTGTAGTAATTCTATCATTAGGGTAACCATATGTCCCAGTTTGCTTGGGATACTCCTAGTTTACACAAATTGTTCAGTCACTAGCACTAACAGTGTTCCCTTTCATTCTCAAAATGTTCCTGTTTGGACAATATTTTCACTTTATCTATCATGCAGGCTGACAGTCTGCCTGCCCTTTCTCCCTGGTCTCTACTGCCCCAGCATGGCATTGGCCCATTTGGAGGGGGACTACCCAGGAAAGAGAAATCAGACCAGGGCAACACTAACCCTGGGCAATACAGTGGCCCAACTCACTTCTGAAAATACAGCTAGGCTAATTTAAATAAAATACTACATAGTTTTTAGTACCAGCATCTACTCCTGTCCCAATCCCACACACCTCAATAGTGAAAAAAGAAAATGAACTTTAAAGTTTTCATGGACTTTTGAGAGCTTGTTCATACAATTAGGTAGTTTCCTTAACAGCAAAAGTCTAGATTGAGAGTTCATAGGTAATGCTGCTTAGAATGTGCTTTGCAATTTTTTTCACATTCAAGAAATTAATGAATGCATACATCTGATTTTTCCTCAGTGGATAAACTGTATCTGTGACCTTTCTTTCCTCACAGACATGACCAGTTTCCACCATGGCACACACGGGCATAGCGGAAAATGTGAAAGCATATAAAAAAACTACAGACAAGGATTGAAACTTTCTGATTTAGAGGGTTTCATAAAGCTATTCAGAACTTTTTCTGTTAATTCATGATTATTTTTCACAGACATCCCTACCCTATACACCTGTTTGCTTTGTTACATGAGCCTGTGAAATCCACTCTGCAATAATTCCATGTGTTGGCACTATTATTATAGAGTGAAAATACATGAGTCATTCTTAGCATATTACACAGCAAAGACAAAGAATAACCTAGATTTTTAATCGTGGATTTTTCTAATATATGAGCAATGTTTTATTGAATTAACCATATTAAAAGCAGCCAGAGTCAGCCTCACTTGATACATAAAGTAGGCAAAACAACAAACTGTCTTTGTTTTACCTTGGATCTCAAGTTTTTGTTCTGTATCGGCTCAGTTCAAATGGTCAAAGGCTCTAAACTCATTCTTACCTCCTCTGTCAAAGTCTGCTAGCAGTAGAGATTATACAGTAATCATTCACATCACAGGACAGAGAATTATGAAGACTCAAGAAATAACTCCTCCCAGGAATAAATACATTTTTCAAAAAAATAGAGACACAAGTTTATTTTAATAATAGTATAAGTTTTAAGTTTGGAGGTTTGATCAGTAGAATTTTAGGTACAAAAAATGGTAATATATGGCTTTTGGAGGGCACCACACCCTGTTTGTGTGTTATTTTATTCAGTTCAGCTCATTGCCTATATGTGAAAAGGCCTGGCACAGGTCTTAGTAGACGGTAAGTGCTCTAGAAATGTAATGTCACATAATGTTTGACAAGCTATCTAGTCCACCAAATATAATGTTAACTCGGAATATTGCATCATCATGTCAAGAGAACATGACCTCTTCATATGACTTCTCTCTCCACAGAATTTCCAAGATTATCTTTGCTTATGCCACCAACAGGCATATTTTCACTAAAATTATATAATACTTTGGGATTTCATGTATTCTACTGCCTGTTCCCCTTATAGGTTGAAACTATTGAAGTGAAAATTTGACATCACAACTTGATATTGTCAAAATAAGTATTTCTTGCTTACTTAAAGGGCCTAAAGATAAGACTATTTTCTAAAAACCAATTCTTATTTATATAAAATTAATTTTAAATCATCTTCCAAACTCAAAAAATGACAAATTATATCACAAATATTCCAAAGAGCTAAATTAGCATATTTTTATATAAGTATTGATTTTTCATTAAAAAACAGAGATGGGAATGATAAAAAAATAAAAATCTAGAGATTGCTAAAAGATATATTTTTGAATATTTGTGGTACAAAGACACATCAAAATTTCTTCTGATTTTATTTATTTTTTTTTTGAAACAATACACACATCTGAAATGATCAGGACCAGCTCTGGCTGGTTCTTACAGATAGCCTTAGCAAACTGTTTGTTGCCTGGTAAATTAAAGTAATTCATCAATGTCGTAGCTGTCCAAATGCATGAGATTGAAGAGCAGAGATGGATACAAAGTACAGAAAATGTGCCAGATGTGGTGTTTTTTGTTTTTAGACAGGCTATACACACTTCATCTATATGAAGTCTGTCAAACACGATTTCTGTTTCATATTGTCAGAAATCCTTTCTATTAAATCTAAGAATGATAGCTAAAGGCACTGAAAAAGATGTAATACTTTAAACATCCCTTAAAGTCATTTGTGTTTTCTCCCCAAATCAAAATAAAATCAAGCAGAAACGTAAATATGCATTGATGTTCAGGTTAAAAAAAAAAAAGAAAAAAATCACATGGGTAACCAAGTCAAAGGAAGATGATCATGGGAAAATAAGCCCCACAGAAGTTCAATTTCACTTAATTTGTTTCAGAGTAAGTGCTAACATGCTGACATTAAATGTTTTGAATTACAACAGTTACCTCTTATCCTCAGAGGGTAAGTTCAAAGACCCCAGTGGGTGCCTGAAACTGAGAACTATACCAAGCTTCATATGCGATCTGTCTTTTCCTACGCATACACACTTAAAGTTTAATTTATAAATTAGGCACAGTGAAAGATTAACAGAAGCAATAACAAAATATAGCAATTACAACAATATTCTGCAATAAAAGGTATATTTTTCTTCTCTTTCAAAATATTTTACTGTAGCATACACATCTTTTTGGAGGGTAACTGAAACCACAGAAGGGGGAACTCTTGATAAATGGGAACACTCTGCATTGTTTTAGTAATCGTCAGACAAAGAAATGCACATCATAGGAATATTTAACAATATTTTACTTATTTACCATTATCTTGCTGATTTCCCATCAATCAATCCATTTCCTCAATTTTCAAGTCTCAGACTCTAGCATTTCATTCACTATTTATTTGAGCATGGGGTAGTAAAAAGTGTTGTTTTAGACATAAAATGATATCAAAATAACTATAATCACAATCCTTTCCCCACAATAATTACATTTCTCACTATATAAAACTATTATCCCATATGCTCTATGTAAGTAGTAGTATCTAAAAAGTCCCCACTTCTGTTTACAATGAGTAGTAAGGCATGATTTTTTTATTGCTTTTATTTTTTATTGTTTTTATTAAGTCATATACACATAGATCATGAATAAATTTAAACTCACAAGTGAGGTAGTTAAGTATATTTGGCTCAGAGTTCCAGTGAGTGCCCAGACTGAGAATGGAGATTTTTAAGGCATCTTCATCTGTATAATAATTAGAATGGGGAGAATTAATAATATAGAAAGCATGTCATGTGAAAAATGAACCCTACCCCCTGTCAAGATAGTTAAATAATTAAGGCACACCTGTACATAAATTGCATGCCCAATCAAAAAAAAAAAAATAACTTGACAACACAATCATTTCTTCCCCTATGTTTTATCATGTTTTAGAGCCCAAAACATAGAAGTGAGCCTTGACACTGTCGTCCTTCTCACCAATCCCCAACACATCACTCAATGCATTTTGTAGATTTTTCCTCCTAAATAATTCATTTTAATTTAGCCCTATTTCCAGGTTTCTAATTCATGCTACCATCATTGTCATGTAAATTATCCAAATAATTTCTAGCTTCTTTTTGTCTGTGATCTTTTGACTCCCATTCTTTGCCTTCTGAAATTCATGCCAAATTTACTCCTTTTCTTAAACCCTTTAATAACTTCTCCTTGACCTGCAGCCAAATTCCAAACGCTTTCAGAGGGCATTAAAAGCTTTCAGCAACATTCTCATAACTCAATAATCTCCTTCCCTGTCACTGACACCATAAAAAAACACATGCACAGACCCCCTACACTCTAGGCATACTAATCTTTCTTAACTTAGTCAAAAGCTTTAGGTTTTCTCATAACCTCATGAAGAGCCAACTCCTCGTGCAGCCCCTGCAGGCTAAATGACTCCTAAGGAAATCAAGACCCTAAAAAGTTATCACTTGCCCTTATTATGCAGCTACTTGCAAATTACTTGACTATTAAAGTCAGATTGACTCACAGTAAGTTAATGACTTACTTCATATCTTATTTTTTTAAATAATTTTATTAAATCATAATTGTGTACATTGGTGCAGTCATAGGGCACAATGTGCTTCATATACAATCAGAAATATTTTGATCGGAGGAGAGTGCTGGAAGATGGCAGTGGAGACGGTCCCGTAGCCCATCTCTCCCTGGTCAGCAGGTGAGAGGGTGGGAGCTCTGAATCTTTCCCCGTGTGAACTATTGGACTGGATGGGCAGCTGGTGACACACAGAAATCAGGAGGATTGGTGTGTTTCAAATATAGTTCTTAACCGTGGAAACTGTTGCAAACTGTTTCCCCCTGCCCAGCAGAGGGGCAGCCGGCCCCTCCCACAGGGAGGACAGCAGGTCCCAACCCACAAGCTCTAATCGGAGAAAATTCCACTGAAGCGTGGAACTCAAGAGTTTGACGATCAGAAAGGGGTGTTGCTAGGAGCCACGGAGACCAGGGCAGCCCTGGCGTGAGCCGAGGGGTCCAGACTCTGCCGGACTGACACATTGGAATGTCCAAAATGGCGAGCACCTTTTCCCCAGATCAATGAGAGAGAGAAAGAATGGGTGACCAGCCAGTGTTACACTAGGCAGGGACCCTGGTGAAGCCTGAGAGGTGCGGAAAAGACACTTTGAGCTGTGGAAGTTGGCGAGGAGGGCCCCTGGGCACTTCAGCTGGAGAATAACTGAAGTTCAAGTTCCCATCAACAGCACCGCGAAGCCCCCTCCCCTCCAGCCTTCACGGCCCCTGCCAGCCTCTGCGAGCCGCAGCCATAGCTACCACCACTGCTGGTGCTGCTGCAGTAGCGGTGCAGCCGCAGTAGCCGCTGCTACCATAAGCCTCGGTGTCGCTGCCCTGCGAATAGTGACACCACCGCCACAGCCCCGAGATCTGCAGTGACCGCGAGCCCCCTCCCCCCGCAGTCACCATGAGCCCCACTCCCGCGCTCCGTCTCACAGCAGATCGTTGTTGTCGGACTGGATGCAATTCTATATACATATAAGAATAATAATATTTTTGAGATTGTTTTTTTTTTTTAATATCTTTTTCTTGGAGGCACTATCGACAAATAATTCTTTACCTCACTTTCTTTTCTTAGGCTATTGTTATTACCTCAAATTCTCAACTGAACATTTTTCTTCTTCTCCCATGTTAATTTCTTTGTTATCTCTCCCCCTCTTCTCCCTCCCTTATTATAGCTTCTAAGAGTGCTTATATCATATTTGCTAGAGGCTTTTCTTCTTCTCTATTCTCAAGTATTTTATAAGAAGCATTTTTATTGTAGAATTCTTTTTTTTTTTCTTCTTAGCTGTTGTTCTCTGATTGGCCGTTTGTTATGTTTTGTTTGTATGTCAATGTTTCTGACAGTGGGCGCATCTGTGGCCTTAGGTGTCTGGTAGCCCTTCTACGAATGTATTAGCCCATTTGCTATTAATGTGATTGGTGTTATAAATGTTTTCCTTGCTACCTTGATACTTCAGTTCACATCCTGCCCAGGATTAGAAGTCTAGAACTCCAACTCATCCACAATCCAGACTAACTGCAATTACAATTGGACTGGAACTCTTGAACTGTACAGGCTACAGTCACCACACCAGTACCTAGGTGGAGGGCTGGTCAACCACAACCGTAGAAGTCTCCAGTCCAATTTCACTCTCCTGCTCATATAGTTAAAAACTGAAAAACAAACATGGGGCGGAACCAGCGGAAAAACTCTGACAACATGAATAAACAGAACATTTTGTCCCCCCCAAAATGACAAACCATCCAATCCAGACTATCCCATCGACAAACAGATAGCGGAGATATCTGAAATCGAATTTAGAATCTGGATAGCAAACAAGATTAATAAAATGGAAACTAACATGGAGGTAGAGATTATAGGATTAATTCAGAAGATGTCTCAAGAACTCAACCAATTCAAAGACAAAATGACCAAAGATCTCGACACATTGAGACAAGAAGTTGCAACCCTCAAAGAGATGAGAAATACAGTAGAAGCCCACAGCAACAGAACAGAGCAAGCTGAAGAAA
>CAUYON010047111.1:0-41417 GCA_963573935.1 Arctocebus calabarensis
TGTTAGAGGGAGAAAATTCTAGTGGGGAGAGAGAAGCTCTCTCTGTTTCTCTCCCAGTCTTTCCCATCTCCTCCTTTAGGCCTTTAGTCTCAGGGTATATATAGGTGTATGGGTTCCTTGGCCAGGAAACAAACGAATACAGTCCCTTCCACCAGGGGCAAGGTGAATGAATGTATCAATGAATGGATACAGTCCTTTTATGGGATTGAGGCCTAGGAAATTCACAAGAAATTGACCTAGGCATAGGAGATGGGGGTTCCACATTTAGTCTTAATTCCTGGTCTATTGTTAATTAGTAATTCGATTTAAGTTTAATTAACATTGCCCAGTGATTGTTTTGCCTCCTTTAGCATTCTTCAACCTCAACCTATTAGTTTTGAAACTTGACGTAGCTATTTTAAGTGGATAAATAATAGGTTCTTTTCCTTGAAGACAATTTTTCAGTGGGAAAGATTATAATTCACAGTTATTTGCAATTGGCATTGACTGGTAGAATAGAGGCCAGGGTTGCAGCAGAGGCTGCGGAGAGCTGCTTTGGTCCCTCAAGACCCCTGCCCTTGCCCCTTGTTGCAAACACAAGGTCAGATTGACTCACTAAACCAAAGTTTCAATTCAGTGTGCAGACCTAAAATTCTTCCCAGCATGTTTTGAAACCTGAGCCGCCCTTTGCGAAGGAGGTCTTGCATTCATTTATTTATTTTTTAAAAAGAAAAACTGAGTATCAGGCATGAAAATGATGAATCATTTTAGAGACATTCTATGTGACAAGAGGAAAAGACATTGTCGTGCATTCAACTTTTTAAAAAAAGCTTTCCAGGAATGTGGAGAGAAAACCAATCATAGAAATGATCCCTAGTTGGTGTTCTTTACAATGGAGAGGATTCAAGAACGGGAACCTAGGAAAAACTCGTTAGCCTTCATTATCAGTTTCTGAAAACATGAACCACAAAGCAAAGGTATTGGAAGAAAATCAGCTCCTAAGTGGAAGGTAACAGGCTGTCTCTGTTGTCCAAAGCCTCTTAGCGACTATTCCCAAAGGACTTCCTTGAGGAAGTGAAGGACAATGTTCATTTCAGCCTGGACTCAAAATAGCTGCTTCATTTATGACTCTTTTTCTTTTCCTTTCTCTTTTTCTCTCTCCTCTCCTGTTCCATCCCCTCCCCGCCTTGCCCTTCCTCTCCCCTCCTCTCCTCCCCTCACCTCTTCTCCTTCCCTTCCTCCCTTCCTTTCTTCCTTTCAATCTTTTGCTCTCTTTCCCTCCCTTTCTTCCTTCCTTTCTTCTTTCTTTCTTTCTTTTTTTTTTTTTGTGAGGCAGCATCTCAGTTGGTTGTCTGGGCCAGAGTGCAGTGACTCACTGCAACCTCAAATTGTGGGCTTAAGTGATCATCCCGCCTCAGCTTCCCTAGTACCTAGGACTAAGGTGTGTGCCACTCCACTCCAATAATTTTTAAAAATATTTTGTATACATATTTTGTATGTTGTTCAGACGGGTCTTGAACTCTTAGCATCAAGCAATTCTCCAACCTCAGCCTCCCAAAGAATTGGGATTACAGGCATGAGCCACTGTGCACAGCCATTACTGATTCTTGTATACCCTAGCAGGTCTTATAATTTGTTGGTGAAGAGCTATGATTTCGTTGGGAATTCTGGCGTCATCACTGACAGATCGTATGATATTGGACAAGTCCCTTCCCCTCTGTACATCTGTAAGATGGGGCTGGCAGTCATGTATAGCTCTGGATGATTATGGAGAATTAAATGAGACACTGTGTTAAGTGCAGCTGTACTGGTGATTTCCTCCTAGTTGCAGCCACAACCAATCAACCTTTCATTTTGAAAGAGAAAGGAGTTATTCTCAAGAGATTTAGGATAAGTCAGCCTTGGAGAGCCTCATCCTTAGCTTGGAGATGCTGGTGCCTCTGTTTCCTTTTTTGGCAGGGCTGGCGTCTTGTTACGACCCAAGAGCCAGGAGAGACTTGGGCTAGGGCTTGGTGGAGCATCTTGGCATTTGGATTCCTCCTCTGGATCTCCGTGCATGGTCCAGCCGATGAATAGGATTCCCTAGGGCCTGGGAGGGGATGAACTGGGGAAGATGAGACATTCTGAGACCAGAAGTATGCAGGAGGTCACTTGGTTCCTGGCAGCTCTTTCTGACAAAGTGGTTTAATTCAGGTGCTGCTTCTGCCCAGAGCCAGGAAGAGAAGGGAGCTCCTCTGCGGCTCACTGCACTGTGTGGCCTTATCTCTCTCAGTTCTGAGTGAGAGAGGGCCTCTACCTCCCCAGGAGCATTTTAGAGATTAAAACCCTCCTTAAGGATTTTGTCGGTTCTCCCTGGTGGAGGGTTAGCCCGTGTCCTTGCCTTGCTGGTGCTTCCGCATCAATGCTCCCTGCCGGAGGATGGTAGGGCCTCCCTCTAGCTGTGCAGGCCGGGAATGGAGCTGCAGTAAGCCGTTAAAGTGTGAGGAGCAAAGAAAAAGGCTCAATTTTAAGTTTGTGTTTAAAGCACGAAGTAAATGACTATATGTACATTGCTGAGCACTAGTTTGATTTTCTTTCCAAGTTCTCTCTTCTTCACTGCTATTGGTAAGTAAACCTTGGGGGGCCTTTGTCACTATTTTTTATCTACTCCATAGATTTAGTCTTTTCTTTTTAAAAGTAAGCAAAAGGTTCAAGGTGGGCACCATTGTATTTATTGTGTGCCTGTGAGTGTGTGTGTGCGGAGAGGCAGGGATTCTATATGGGCCTTTCCTTCCCCAGAAAATGGGTGACAATAAGGGGGCCAGATCCGGGTTCTATTGTTGTAAATGCCAGAAAAAGGCAAACCAAATCAAAGATCAGAGCACACTAATACGTTCCTTTTGGAAGGATGCTTGGAGAATACTTAGAGATCTAAAAATTGATCTGCCATTTGATCCTACAATTCCTTTACTAGGCATATACCCAGAAGACCAAAAATCACATTATAACAAAGACATCTGTACCAGAATGTTCATTGCAGCCCAATTCTTCATGGAAGAAACCTAAGTGCCCATCGATCATGAATGGATTAATAAATTGTGGTACTTGTATACTATGGAATATTACGCAGCCTTAAAGAAAGATGGAGACTTTACCTCTTTAACCCAACTATAACACAAGAATATAGGGAAAGGGGCAAGGGGAGAGGGGAGGTTGGGGCGGAGGGAGGGTAATTGGTGGGGTCATACCCTCTTAGAAGGGTACAGGCGAACCTTGCTAAATGCAGAATACAAATGTCTTCATATAATAATGGAGAAATTGCCAGGATAGCTACATTAATCAGTTTAATGAAAAGAGTTAAGATTGTATATGAATCCAGCACATTGTACCCCTTGATTGCACTATTGATTTAATGATAAATGTAATAAAATAAAATAAAATTAAATTAACTTCTTATATTTAACACATGTTCTTTCATGAAATGAAATGATTGATTATGTTTGAGACTCTAAAGCCTCTTCCTGTTTTCAAGTGATGAATTTAAGATTTGTTTAGCATTATGCTCCTTTTATGAAAGGACTGTGGAATTGTGGACATAACAGTAGATGATTAGGTTATAGATGGAAAACAGATGAAATACTAAGCTTTCAATAACCAATCAGCCAATTACAGCTGACCACACACTGCTTCAAAGGCCCAGTTCTTGGCTCAGGAGCATTCAAAGGAACTGAAGTCTTGTCCTTGTCCATGAGTAACTCAGAGGATAATTTTTGGAGAGATGTGTAGATGTTGACATAAAAGCCATCATAATAAAGCAGGGATTGACAAATGGGGTAGAACATTCATAATTAGATCCTACCTTTCAGAAACAGAAGTCACTTTAAAAAGTATAGACTGTACTATACATCTTGTGTGTACAATTAGTTTGCTTATAAAAACCCATGTTAACTGTTTCCAAGAGAATCCAACTCTTTAGGATTTAAATTATTATACATTTTAAAGTCTAAATTATAATAATACTTTTTTTGTCCATATCAAACTGTTATGAAATGAAAAGGACAAGTCATCGGAACTTTAAGATGAAGTGAATCAACTGAAGCTGAATAATTTAGAGTTTCCTTAACCTGTGGTCCTTTGCCTAAATGGGCAAAATGAGAATAATCACTTCTTAATGTGATCAGAATAAAAACAAACAAACAATGTCCACAGAAATATAAAGCAATATATCTATGTTAGGGGAATCTAAAATTTAGTTGCATAGAAGAAGGAATGCATGGAAATGTGGCAACTGGACCAATTGCCAAATGAGTGCCTAGGAGAATAAATCCTCTGAGATGACAGAGAAGAAAATGAGACATGTATATTAGATTTGTATTTAGAAGATTCATTTGTATTTCAATATTTTAGTTGTGCATTCAACAGATATTTATTGAGTGCATACCACGTACCAACCAATATGGGTAGACTTTTGAACAAATCCAATGAAGGCTGAGCCCACTTCACTAATTGGACAGAGGGTTGCAGGGCAGAGAGAGGCATAGATGATGAGTTAGATGGAAGAGTGTGCAAAGCCATGTTTAGGAGCTGAGTGAGAAGATCAATTAGAGTAGGACATGTGATTATCAATGCAGAATTTTAGGAATCAAGAATGGAGAGTGGATAAACTAATAGATCCATGAGAATCATAGTCTACAATGGTAGGGAACTTGAGAAATAATGATGTAAATCTACTTAAAATTCAGTCAACTCTGCAAATATACTAGTGAAAATTTATCTATCTTGCACATCTCTTGTAGGGGACTTCAGATTGATGGATTATTGGTGTCTTAATAGATGGTCCTAGATCCAAGACACAATTCTTCAGCAAATTTCCTAAAAGACCAAACTAAAATTACAGTAAGATGTTAATACGTGTCTGAAATACTATTCTGATGTAAAAGTGCCTGTAAATCACAGAAGACTGTCCAAATCCTCAAATACCAAGGCCAAGAAAAGAGTAAATTACATTAAAAGAGTTCACTTAAAAAAAGGCAAAGTTTGATTCAAAGTGAGTTAAAAAAACTTGGCCAAATTTTATGTAATTCCAGCTGTTTTAAACTTTAGCACTTGATCTTCTCTTCCTCCAAAAGCTGAATGACTTTAAGATAACAATATATAGACAAGCTTTGAGAACCAGTGTTCTGTCTACAGACCCAAAATAAATTAGTGTAAGTGATTCTAAATTGAGGAGAAGACTCAATGAATGACAAGATCATTGACTTATTATGACAAGCAAAGGAAATAAGTTGTCTAAATTAACTTGAGTTGGTCACTTTTTGCAATATTGGGGTTTTCATCAACTCTTCTCTTACCACGCACCTTTAGCCATGTTGGTCTGTGATGAGCCCTCTGGATAAACACTGCCTGGTGAGCTCTGCATTTTCTCCTAGATGGGCAGGTCGCCTGGGACAGAGTCATGGGGAATGTTTAATCTACCTTTCTATCTTCAGTGTCCAGTGAACCTATTTACATTAGTTAAATGTTTCCAGGTAAAGTCTGGCTGCATGATAGTTTGTTTAAATGTAGAACCACAAAGATATATAATTTTATAAATGGAAAGAAACTTAATGTTCAGCATCTCTAATCCTTTCAATTTTGAGATTCAGAGATTATTATCCAATGATTTATTTGATCTCTTACTCCTTTTTAATTTTAAATACCACTTCTCTTTCTCACGTGTCTTCTTTTTTCTTGCTGCCTCTATAAGGCCACATTTTACTCACATAATCTCAGCAAAATTGCAACCTAAATAGTTTATTTGAAAACAAGGTTCATTCCTGACCTGTCCTTTTCCCTCACAAACCCCACTCAATCTTGAACAGGTCCTGTGGATTTACCTCAAAATATATCTAGACTCTCCTTTCTCCATTTCCATTGTAACCTCCATTGCCAATGCCATAATTCCTCTCACGTTGACCTACCGTTAATTGCCACCTGAGATTCTAGGTTCCACTTTGACATTCCCCTCCACTCACTGAAACTATTCTCTAAGCAGCAGCCAGAATGATCTTCGAAATACATAAATGTGCTCATGCCACTCCCTTTGCTTAAAAATCTCTTAAAAGCATCTCAATGTAGTTGAAATAAAATGCAAACTTACTAACATGCTATGTATCATCTGAATTATCTACCCTGCCTGCGGCCCCAGTTTAATCTTTTGCTGTGTTCCTCTTTGCCCATTGATCTTCAAAGCTCATGTTCTGTCTATTAAACCATGCTTCTTTTTAATAAATGCTTCTTAATACTTTAATACTTCTTTTTAAGTTCATAGATGGTAACATCAGGAAAGATCATAAGTAAGCTTGGAAGCAATATTGTGGCTGATCTTATTCTATTAAAACTGAATATATCCTAAGCCTGCTCTGAAGGAAAGATTTACTTCCTACTCCATGCACTGGCCTCTGGCTTTGAGCCCCCTTAGATGCAAGGGAGAAATACATCTTTGACTTCCTGGATGTGCCCTTATTCCTTCTTTCTCCTAGTCCAGGTGTCATATATTTCAATTGGACGGAGGAGAAAGACCTCACAACTGAAAGATTTTCATGAAGGATAGACTTATTCAACTTACAGACATTCTTCTGTAGCTTAATGCTTGTTGTTGAGTAAGTACACCAAACCCAAACGTGTTAGAGATAAAGGATCCTTGAGGCTCTTGTGGAAGACTTTGAATGAGTTGGAGACACATTTCAAATTGTGAACTTCAGAGTCACAGTTCACCCATCTCCCTTTGAATGGCTCATTTTATCATGTTGGTCTGAGTCAAGCTACTGAAAATTCAGTAATTCTTAAACAAGTTTTTATTTTTCTCAGGTTGAAAATCACACAAGTTAAGCAGAAGTATTTTGCTTTTCCAATTTCATTGTGCGAAGGCACAGCATGCAAATGCATTTTATTAGCTCTGATTTTTCCCCAGTAGGTACTTCCAAATTAAAATTAAAATTATATAGATTTACCAGAAGTCTTTAATCTAAATTATTATTTCTGTTGGGATTTCTTGCTTTTCATTTTACAAAATGGATTTTATGGGGAGGAAAAGATATTAAAATAATGAGAGAAAAAAACTAACTCCTTTTGATATATTTGATGTGAATCTTGGCTATTACCAAATTAACTTTAATGAATTATATAGTACTGAAATAAAGGCTTTGAGCAGATACTACTCTCTCTGATGCCTCCCTGTGCTGGAAACTTGTTCCCTTTAGGTTTCTCCTTTCTTTAATCTCTGTCTACCACATGTTTTGAATATGGGACAAAGGCAGATGCTTTAGGCAGGAAAAAGGATGATTTCTATTGAGAAGAATATGGTTCTACCAAACAAATGTAAAGTAAAATATATGGCCATAGAATCTCAGCAGGGGCATTTACAGCAAGATAAAGGCAAATATCTTACACTACTATATTTTATATAGTGCCTAGTATGTACCCAAACAGTATTATTGGTCAGAAGAAACATAAGCACTTGGATTAACATAGTGGATAGTCAGGTAGAAGATAATTTAATCCTTTGGATAACATGTTCATTAAAAGTTTGAAAAAATTAGAACCTAAGAGATTTTTGTTTCAGTGACTTTTGAAGCCAATAGAGGACAGTCTGGCTAAGCTTTTAGGTTTAGAGGTTTCACTGTTATTGGGGCTTTGTAATGTCTCACTCTGAAAATATACTGGATGTGAATTTTATATTCCTCTCCTAAATGCCAAAATCTAGAAAAGTGATCACTTCCTGAACAATAATTTCATCTTAACATAATTATAATATAGTATAGCTTGTTATATAACATGTTAATGAAAGATAGCAGAAACCTGTCCTAATAATTTGTTCATTAACCAGAGATTACTAAATTACACAGCATTTATTGTATGCTACTTTGTGTTGCTAAGGAGTAATACCAAAATATAGGAGTCATAGATTCCACCTTCATGAAGCTTATTCTACTACCATAGTCAAAACACTCTTGTTTTATAATAAATAAAAAGAAAGCAATACCATACTCTATTATATGGTGGGGAAAAAGCAGTTTTAGAGACCATTCATTTTCTCCCATCACACAGGATGGGTAATAGATGGATGACTGGAAAATTTTCATTTGGTAATTAATTGGTGCTGGTGGGGAAGCGTGGCAAGAGAGCCTAGATAAAGCTAGAAAGGGATGGTGACATTGACATGGTGAATAGCAGAATAACATGCTAACTTTAAGGGTTTGCTTTTCTGTTATGTGGCTCATTTGCCTGCCTTGGATTATGTACATTCCCCAGTAGGCCCGGCAAATATCAGCCGCCTTCATAATCAGCTTTCACAAGAGTTGTGGCCATTTAGCCATGCATCGTGAAAGTTAAGCTTGATGGAGAGTCTGTGCCTGAACTCTGTAAAATTATCCATTGCAATTAATTATAAACAAATCTTAGGTTTTTATAAGAAGAATTCTGTCTGTAGAGTAGCGAATGAAAATAAACATATTGTCAAAGCCCATGGAGGTAAACATCTCTTCATGAAATCCATACACTCATAAAGAGTTACTTGCAATTTGTACTGAATATAATGCACTGAATAGGAAATGTTACAGAAGTTTCCTTTTATATTTTTAAATATATGGTCTCTTTTAGGAAAAAATGAAAAAAAATCATTTTCTCTCACTTTAAAAATGTTAATGATATAGTTGTCTATGGTTGTATATAATGTTATAAGAAATGGTTTTGCCATAATTTGCTTAACCAATTACCAATTGTGCAGTTAGCCTATTTTCTATTTTTCACTACTTTAAATAATGTACTATCTGTCATTTATATATTTAACATTTTTTTCCTCCATGTATTTTGCATAGATTCCCAGAAATAAAATTATTGGGATAAATTGTTATGATGCCCATTGCCAAATCGCTTTTCGGAAGTAGTAGCATCAATGCAATACATACTTTCCAAATCATTTTTAATTATCATCTTAAAAAGTTTAAAGTGCTATATTATTTTTGTTTATTTGATCAGATTTTGATTAGTAATGAAAATTTTTATACATTAGAAGTCTCGTTTCTTTAAAGAATTCCTGTAGAATATCTTAAAGTAAAATAAGCAAATGAAGAACTCCTGATCAATCTACATGATTGAGTTTGTATTTGGCTTGATGCGAACTCACAGGTAAAAACCTGTGACAGTCATCAAAGATAGGACAGCATAGCCGAGATGAAGGTAGTTGCCAATATACCTGGTTTGTTTTGCTACACAGCTTCTTCCCTAGGAAGGATTCCATTCTCTCTTCTATATAGGGTAATAGATTTTAAGAGGGATCTGTACCTGGGAAGATAATACCAGATGAGTTTGAGGAAGAGATGTGAGAGCTGTCTTCATTATTTAATCTGAGAATAGATTTTATAGGGTAGCTCAGATGGATAAAAGAAAGTTATTAAAATGCTACCTTAAACAGTGCTTCCCAAAACTGCTTCTGTTAAACCTGAAGTTAATTAAAGATGTGGATGGGCCAAGCCCACTCTTGCTTTTTATTTTGTAGAGACAGAGCCTCACTTTATCACCCTCGGTAGAGTGCAGCGGCATCACAGCTCACAGCAACCTCCAACTCCTGGGCTTAGGCGATTCTCTTGCCTCAGCCTCCCGAGTAGCTGGGACTACAGGCGCCTGCCACAACGCCCAGCTATTTTTCTGTTTTGCAGTTCGGGCGAGGCCAGGTTTGAACCCACCATTTTTGGTATATGGGGCTGGCACCCTACTGGATGAGCCACAGGCACCACCTCCTACTCTTGCTTTTTGATTTGTGATAATTAAGACAATAAGAGCAGGGCTGTTAAGGCATGAATGTAATTCATATTATGTGTGATTCATATATATGTCATTCATATCATCTGATGATCTTGTCCAGGGAAAACAGGGTGGGGCTGTTGTGCCTAAGTCATGGGGTCCCTCCTATAAATCACCCATTGACCAAGTCCGATGCAAATGCAAGAGGTAGTTTTATTAGCTAGCGAGGGCTCTCTGTCCATGAAACAGCAGAGCAGAGAAGCCCCACAGCAGAGGGGAGAGCAGTTTTAAGGGTACAGAAAGGAACAAAGGGAGGGAGTGTTGGGTGAACTTCTGGGGAGAGCTGATAGGGGCATAAGGGACTGGGCAATATCTGTTCTGGGCTAATTAGCCTGGGGGAGTATTTACTACCAGGATGGCCAAGGTTAGGCACCCTGTTATTGCTGGAGGTGGACATACTGGAGCTGGGAGTTGGGGAGGAAGCAGGTTGCCTATCACCTTTGGTATGCGACTGCAAATTGACCCTTCATTATGCAGCCATAAATTAACCTTTGATGTGTAGCTGCAAATTGAAGGCTGTGGGACAAGGTAGAATTAGTGAAAGGCTGTGCCACAAAATGAGTTAGTTTTAACAAAATGGAGTCAGCTTGGTTCTTTCAGGGCCTGAAGTCCAGCTGTGGATTTGTAGTCTGATCCTGTGCAGTGCCTTTAAGAAAACTCAGAGATGGCACTTTTCCTAATTCCTGTGATGGCACAGCACAGGGCAGTAGAAGTCCTGAGAATAGTACCAAGAAGGATGATTTGGGAGATTTCTGAATTACACCATGAATTTGAAAGCCAAATAGGAAAGAATCTAGTGGGTTCCAGGTCTGATGATGACTGGCCAGCATTCCACTGGCTCTTCAGCATTGAGAATTAGGAGTTTCAAATGATCATTAGGTACTGGGTCTCATGTACAGTCAGTCCTTTGTTGTTTCAAGGATCTGGGATGGCACCAGCTCTTCAGAGTATGTTTTATTGGATAAAACCTAAAGATGTTTCTAAGATATACTTGCTTGATTAAAATTTCTTGTAAATATTTTGGCCTAGGAGATGAGTTCACTGGGTGCTGCTAAATTTGCAGAGCTGGACAAACTATGTAATTTGCCTATGATACTGTCCTTCCTCTTTTGCAATATTTCTATTGCATCCTGCTGAGTTTCCATTAATTGGCCACCTGGATATTTCTTATAGGGTCCCATCGAGGTGAGTACGGCTGGCACCGTCAGGCACACTTACTAGACTTACAATGTCCACAATCCAGCAACTGCTCTTCAGTCAATCAGCTAAGAGCCTGTGTTTCTGCCTATGCAAATGAAAAAAAAAAAAGGTGGGGGTGGGGAATAAAGGGAAATGGAAATACACAGAGGGATGTGGAGGAAAGGAGCTTCTGACAAATTTCAGGAATATTCTTTCTTGGTTTTCTGGCTGGTTTTTAAAACAGGCTAAATGTAGAGAACTTCTCTTTGCATTGCCTCTATTCTCTGCCCTTGAGCTAATTTGAGCATTAAAAAGGGGGCAAATGAGGTCTGACTTTGAAGGGATATAACCTTCAGGCTTTAATTTGGTGCAAACAAAGCATTTAGAGCAGCACTTCTGTGGCTGGGAGAGCATTACCACATTGCTGAATATTTAAAAGCAAGGCATGTTTCCAGTCCCAAGGTCTGTCACCCAATTGATAAGTCTCTTTTTATTAAATGAACTTTAATTACTTAATAATTAGACCTTCCACAGGAGAAGATGTGGATGCTGATAATCTACCAACAAGGCTAGGGGGCAAGTTGGAAGACTGTGCCATTTTCAGATTAGAATTTGAAAGAAGGAACAGGCCCATTCTGGGGTGTGTGGGTGGAGGAGAGGCCTCCTTGGAGGCCTCCGGTCTTGGCATAAACCTGAACAGAAAAATTTTCTTTTTCTACTTTTTCTTAAAAACTAGAATAGTTTACAGTGAAATGAATGGGAATTTGTGTCTAAGTCCTACTTTCAGACTGTCCGGACCTGATGGAAACATTTCTCTTAGTTATGTGCTGTGCATATGCTTGGGCGGAAGGGTAGGGAGAGACTACTGTTCGCTTTGTTTCAATTCTGAGAGCCTAACACTTCTGATGTCCCTACAGATTTAGCAGTTTTCCATTCATTGCCATGGTGATTTTTTACCTCATTTTTTTAACATCACAAAGGAAAAGCCTAAATGCAAAATGTTTGCTGCTTTTGCTATTAGCATTTCTACTGCTTGGTGACAGCAAATATTTCAGTTGTGCCCAGAATCTGAGGAAATATGTGTTGGCCTGAGGAGAGTGATGACCAGGGCCATTACTCTGACAGTGCCAGCAAGTAGGGGCTGACCCCCTACGATCACGTTGTTCTTGGGGACAGTGATTTCAGGGGAGAATGGGGAAATCCTTTTCAAAATATCTGCTGATTGATAATTTAAACTTAGGGGGTTTAGACAATATTTTCCCGGGCATACCCCACTCTTTTCAATTGAAAATCTCTATGGGTTGACTTGATATACGTCTATTAAGTTAAGCTCTTTTCACTTTCCTGAATAAATCACTTCTTTCTCCCTCTAAACCTTCACATCTGTAGTGATTTCTGTCCTTCTAAGACTTCCCAATGTTTAGGGCCTGGGGTGTTTGCATAAACTGAGCATCTTAACAGTTATATATATGTATATTTTCATTCAACAACTATTTGATGGTTCGGTATTTGCCATGCCCCGTGGTAAGTGCTTATAGTTCCGAATGAAACAGACCTAGGCCCTGCTTTTGTGGAATTTACCAATTAGCCAGGAAGATAACTTTTAAATAAACTCCACAGTTAATTAATTACAATTGAAATAAGTGCTACAAAGGAGTCCTGTAGGGAGAACTGGTACTGTCTGGGCTTGGGATAGGCCACCAGGAGGACATGAGAATTCTCATACTTCCTGGGTACTGTTAAATCCCAGCTATTCTAATACTGTGCAACTGAAGAGCGATAAAGAATTTAAAAAAAAAAACCCTTTCTCTTCTTTGCATGGATAATTGGTAAATATTCATGAAAATAATTGAGGTTATGGATGTTTCACAGGCCTTTCGAACTATTTAACAAAGTAACATATACAAATAGATATTTAATGAATATTTTTAGTAATAAAATTAGTATTAGAGAATAATTTAAAGATCTTTTACAGGAATCAAAATAAACAGGACAAAACTCATTTTTCCTAGTGGCTATACATCTCCTGCTAACAGCACTTAATGTTCACTATACAACTATAATTAGGATTGTTGACATGGATGGAATTTCTGATGCTGAAACTTAGGTGCTTTTACAGTGTGTTAGTTATGTATAAAATTTGAATTAAAAGTGTCTTTATCATTTTGAAGGCAGAGCTATAATATGTGTCTAACTTTTCTGTAAATAAAAACAAAATGATCTTTCCTTTTTTAGTTCATCACTAATGGATTCTGGTCTTTATTAAGACAGGGAGAAAATTTATAAATGTGCAGGTTGGCTGGGGGGGGGGATACCCTTCCAAGTCCAGGTATTCCTAGATTTAAAGCTGTCATTGCATTTCCCACTGTGCTAGATCAGGTTAGTAGTTGACTTAACAAGAGATCTGAAAAGGGACACAAAAACATAGATTAGAATGAGAATAAATGAGTGAAAGAGAACAGATCTGGGCACATTTCCTCATACCCCATTAAACCAGTCTCCCATTCTTGGAAAGAGGTCTTCATTAATCTGAGGGAGAATATTTATCTTATCTTTTAAGAAGTGGAGGGCTCAGACTTTACTTGCCTTGAGTGACAAGCATTTTTGCCAGTAATCATGCAGGCTCTTCTTGAGCTGTCAGGGCATCCAGGACCTGGTGGTTTTCAGATATGACAGAGGCTAGGCTGTTGGCTTCTTCCAGGTCTGGGAAAGCACCAGGAGGTCCACTCCAGAAGGGGTTTAGCTTAGACAGTGTCCTGGGAAACTGCTTTTCTCTTGTCTTGTTTGCATTCAGAAAGTCTGCTTAGGCCTGGAAAATGGTAGTCATTGTCAAGCCCTGAGTGGGAGAAACCCTGTGTCAAACATAGGGTTTGATTGTAATATTGCCCTAGAATGTCACCCAGAAAAGATCCGCATCATTCCAGATTTCAATGCAGGGGGAAAAATTACTTATTTGGGGATGAAATTTTCTGAGCACCTTCAACCTGGAAGCTACATTGTAGTAGATACACATGGGCAAAATTCCTTTGCCCAGCATTTGAAGTTTACGACAATACTATTACCTCCCAAACAGAGAGGTTCCTTCCCTTGACAGGTTATCAGTAAATAGACACAGTTAACTCAGTCACAGCAAGAGGATCTTATTACTCGGCATAAGTAAAGATCATGCTGGGAATAATTCCCAAAGCCGAATGTCATTAAACAAAGTGGTTGGTTTTCTATTCAGAGGGCAATGAGGAGTGATCTGACAGAATACGGTGATGAAGTGATGCCAGGAGGCACGTTCTCACTGGATCCTGCCACGTGCTGACACTAGGGCTTGATCTGTTTTGATCCTGGATCCTGCCATGTGGTGTCCACTTCATAATTCAGTCCTTGTTCCTTGGTCCAGTCCGAACACTTAGGTTCTACCTATGGTTGCATTCTTGGTTCATCTGGACATGTAGGGTCGCCACCTTCAGCCTGGGAGTTCATGACAATTGAAAAACAACTCACAACTCTGTTACATAAAAGTTGAGCCAGGGCCAGGTACGGTGGCTCACGCCTCTAATCCCAGCACTGGGGAGGCTGAAGTAGTTGGATTGCGTGAGCTCATGTGTTTCAGACCAACCTGAGCAAGAGTGAGACCCTGTCTCTAAAAAAAAAAAAAAATAGGCAGGTGCTGTGGCAGGCACCTGTAGTCCCAGCTACCTGGGAGACTGAGGCAAGAGAATCACTTCAACCCAAAAGTTTGAGGTTGCTGTGAGCTAAGATTCCATAGCACTCTACCAAGGTAAACAAAGTGAGACTCTGTCTCAAAAAAAAAAAATGTTGAGTAGACTGGTCTAGTGTTGTTATAATACCAGAAATTTGGGGAACCTGAGATTTTCCTGAGTGAAGCAAAAACTTTGGTGATTTAGGAGCACTGACATTTTGGCTCTGTAATGGATCTGAGTGAAGAAAGTAGTGAGACCATTTTTGCTGTGATTGTGGTAGATCAGGTGTGATCTAACAGGTCTGCACCAGGCCTTTCCCTGAACAGGCTCTTGTTGAGAAGATACCTATTTTTCACAAGGGCCTGGTTAAAATTATATTCGTATCTCTCTATAATGAAGTTCAGGACTCATTTGTATTACATTTTAGAGCATCAAGTGCCTCTTTTGAAAATACTGTATTTCATATTTATGAGTTATAGTGAGTTTAATGTTCATTACTATACACTCATGTGCATGTCTTGAAAATATAGTACTAAGCTGATGCCTATAACTACTACTTCTTTTACAATGGTTGCTGGTTTGTTATCCCACCATGAGCTGTAAGTACTAAAATTAAGCATGGTATTAGAGCATGAATTCAAACTACGTAGAGCCTTGGAAACTTAGAATTGCTTTTTGATGAGTAACATTGCCTTTTTGGAGACAAAAAGAAAAGGCCACAAATCATGTTTATAATTTTTACTATTACAAATAATCAAGTATTTAAAATTTCCAAATGTTGCTCAGTAACTTTTAAATAGGATGCAGTTCTGACCCTGTTAGTAAGACCTGAAATCACCAAAGTGTGCACACTAAGTCAGCATGCAGAATAGCGGCCAGTTCCGTCCAAGCTGATTACATTAACAGGCAGTCTATGCCTCACATACGATTCTTACAAGTAGGTGAAGTTTACATAGGAAAAGAATTGTTGGGTATCAGTTTTAATTACTCTTTCATTTTATATATTTTTCCATGCTCTAGAACTTACTAGCAAGTGCATTTTTTAATACCACATTTAGATGTCAAGTAGATATTTTAAATTTAACCAATGTGTATAACTTACACAGAATGATAAAGCGGAATGTATAAATTTTTCAGATGTTTTGTCAATTTATCAAAATATTTTATTCTTTCTACATAAACAAAATGTATAACTTGTATTTATAGGAAAATTATTCCTGACTATATTTCTTTAAGTACAAAATAAAATACTAGGGGAAGAAATTTGTTTGAAATCTATTGCCCGACATAAGCATCACATCTGTCCCTACTTACTACAGTTTTGTTTTGTGTAGGATAACTTCTCTGTTTAAGTACATGTTTTAAATCCACACCTAAACCAATCAGTAGTAGACTGATGTAATTTTTCTTCTTCTTTTGAATACTCAAAATTATACACGACAAACATCCTGGAAATTGGACTCTAGGAAATGAGCCAGGGTACAAGTTAACTGATTCCTTTTATTCTTCACCCAGTGGTAGATCCAGCACAATTACAAATTAGTTCTGATAACCGAAGAAGGATGGAATTAGGCAAGTGGCTGGCGCCCCCTATAGATACAGCTGTGGTGTTGATCCAGGGAGCTTCATAACATCCAGATTCCATAGCCTTAATTTAGGAGTCAGACAGTTGATAAGCTAATATTCGCATCAATGTTAAGGCTTCTAGATGGGCTAGCTTCAATCATTCTTACCAAAGAACAACTATAATATTGCATCTCTAGGAAGCCAGGCCTATTTAGATAGGAATCGCTAGAAGTAGTATCTTATAACAGCTTGTACCTGTGCAAGTTCATATTTAATGGATTCAATTATTTTGTGGTTCAAAAACTCTAATCTCAGAAATGTACCTAAGATTCCACCTTCACTTAGGGAAGGAGACTTCTGCATTGCCCTTCTTATTTTCTCTCATATTAAATTATGATTTTTACCTGGGCTATTTTGCCTTTGCCCTGTTGGCCAGTACTTTTATCAGATAGCAGGGAAAATTAGGATTATAAAAATGAATAGACTCAAATTAAAGTTAAAAGTAATTAAGACTGAAAACAGTAAAATTTTCATTTTTGCTAAATTTGGCTAAATACAATTTTTATTTCGGCCGAATGTCAAAACTTGTTGACAGAATTTAACTCTGGACCTTGGAAATATTGACTTAATTGAGATAAATCAACAAAATGAAAATCTTAGTAACATAAAATATTATTAGTAAGACTCAATGTGAACTCCAAACTGATGAGTCAATAATAGTGGGAAATGTACACACAATAATAGCAATTCTAGGATTAAACTGAAAATAGAAATATTTGAATATAACTGTGATGAACAGAGAATATGACTACAGAATTAGAATCGTTTAGTTGAATTTACTCTAGAAAATAAAATTATCAATGGTCTACCAGTGATGGCATAATTCACAAAAATATGTTTGTTTACGATTATTAAAAAAAAACAAAAAAACCCCAAATTCTCATGATCAAAGGGTTAGAATCAGAAATATCCACCTTTTTATTAGTGGGAGTTCAAGAGGGCAGCCTCAGAATACATCTTCTGTCCCTTTTGTGCGTAGCAGTATGATAGAGAAGCCTTCTCTCTCTCATCCTTATACTCATTAATGCTTAGTTTTATTATATTTTCCACCCTGTGTTTATGTAATAATTCACAGGAATATACCATTTTCAAGTTAGTTCATGTGAATTAGCTATTATCCCATTTTATAGCCCAAAGAAATAAAATAAGTTACCAAAGGACTCATACAACCAGATTGGAAGCACAGGCTATTCTGACTCCAACTTTAGGACTTTACAACTATGCCTAGTAAAAACTAATGAACACATACTTCCAGTGGTTTTCAACCTTCCTAATGCCACGGCCCTTTATTAATACAGTTCCTGTGGGTCGTGACCCACAGGTGAAAACCGCTGCTTAAGCAATCTTTCCATAAAAGAGTGTTCTTTCCTATAATTTAATTGGCAGTTAATATCACCTATCTGTCTTGAAACTGATATAGTTTCAAGTTCAAGCCCCCTGAACTTACATGACTTCATAATCCTTTGTCTAAAGTTGGTCACAGAAATTCCACCCATAGTACTAGGAGCCAAAGAAACAAGTTCTCATTGACAGGGTTGCTTCATAAAAACTGTCTGAACTCAAGTGTAGAATTTCACTTCTTTGAGCCTCGATTTCCTCATCTGTAAAATTAGGATGATCGTATCTGCCCTGCTTCATTTTCTGGATTGTTTTATTAACCAATAATAAATAAGCTTCTAGAGATGAACAGCAAGATCTTCAATGTTTTTAGCCACAGAAGCTACTGTAGTCACAGATAATGTGGTAAAGAGTAAGGAGGAAATGAGATGAGATTTGAGAAAATACCTTATTGATTATAATTTTTATAGAGAACACAGTATATGATTGTTCTTATTAGAGATTATCCTGCCTTATCTGAAAGACTTATCCTCCCTGCTTTGTTTTTCATCTAGGACCACTGAGGTTTCTTTCCCAGACAGAATCTGTCACAGCCTTCATGGGGGACACAGTGCTCCTCAAGTGCGAAGTTATTGGGGAGCCCATGCCAACCATATATTGGCAGAAGAACCAACAAGACCTGACCCCAACCCCCAGCGACTCCCGAGTGGTGGTCTTGCCCTCTGGAGCACTGCAGATCAGCCGCCTTCAGCCAGGGGACACTGGAATTTACCGCTGCTTAGCTCGGAATCCAGCCAGCTCAAGAACAGGAAATGAAGCAGAAGTCAGGATTTTATCAGGTATTGCGATTTTCTTAATTTTCTTCCGAATGATTTTCTCTGGCATAGTTGGAACAATATTTTTTCTTTAACATTTCTAATTGTTTTAAATTCTATATTGTTTATTGGGGTTTTTTATTTTTATTTTTTTATTTTTGCAGTTTTTGGCTGGGGTTGGGTTTGAACCCACTACTTCTGGCATATGGGGCTGGGACCCTACTCCTTTGAGCCTCAGGCAATGCCTGGGTTTTGTTTCCTATTATTTCTCCCTCCCTTGCCTAAGGCATCAGATGGGGGTGTGCCAAAACTGTTCTTATTTTCCCATGCCTTGTTATTAAAGTTTCTGCAGGAACAGGTAGTTCTTAAGTTTGGACTCATTTATTCATGCGCTATTTCTTAACATTTAACGAGTACTTTTTGCAAGGCTGATTGCTAAGCATTTCTTAGGCATTATCTCATTTTCTTCTGATAGGGTCAATGAAGTAGTTGTTATTATCCCCATTTTTAGGGCATGAAGGTAAGGATTAGCAACATTAAGTGCTTCCCCTTCAAGTGTGGTGCATCATGCCTGTAAGCCTAGCAATTTAGGAGGCTGAAGCAGGAGGGTTATTTGAGCTCAGGAGTTTGAGGCTGTAATGAGCTATGATTGCACCACTATACCACTCTAGCCTGGATGGTAGAGTGCGAGCACGTCTAAAATAAACAAAACCAAAAGAACAGGAACCTTTCCTTAGTTAATATTGAACTTCAGAGTCATGGTAAGTATTAGGGAGACAGTAGGCACTAAGACTGGCAGAACCTGGCCCATTAGTGTTCTGGGTGAAACAGACATGTGAGTAATTACAATAAATTTTGATCAATATCATGAAAAGGAAAGTCATTTCTCTTCATCTCTCTTTGTCCTTTCCCTTTGGCAAATCTCTCAGACTCTGATATCACTCTTCTTTCCTAAATAAAAGTTGGATTAGATGGATGTTCCCTGAGATCTCTTTTGTTCCAATAACTGCCACTATTGTAATCTATGTGGTAGCCACATTCTCATTTAGTTTTACTTGTAAGACTTACTTAGACTCACTTGTGAGAATCACAAAAAGAGACATGCACATTAATAGTTAGGACAGAATGCTTATCAGGAACTCTGTACTTTCACTGTGAGTGATTATCACAAGTGCTTCAGATCTGCAGACAGTAACATTCCGAAATCATTCTAAAAGCAAACTGACAATTTGGCTGAAAGTTTGTAGGTGCTTTAGTAAAGACATTCTAAAATTCCAAATTCTTTTATATAGTCTCTCCTCCATTATTCACAGAAGTACAGATTAAATGAGTCAATAACCATCAACAACACTGTAAGATTTCATCCACCAGGCAGCAACAGAGACAGAGAGAATTTATCCCAAACACATACATACAATGTTACATATTAATATTCACCTATCATTAATAATGCCTCAGTTGAGTATATCACATAGGAAGCCAAGATAAACCATACAAAAAATTGACAAGAATATATTTGATTATCTTAATATAAGAGATATTATATAAGAGAGGGCTGTTTTCCAGTGGTATTTAGGAACCAAGTTGGACTAATCAAATTTGAAATGGAAAGTTTTGAAAGACATAGAGGCATAATCATAAAATTGAGATTTACCTTTATTTGTTCACATTGTAAAACATGTTTGCATTGTAATCCATGGGGATGTATTTAAAACCAAATTTTGTATAGTTGATTTGGTTAAAATTAAGTATATGTTCATGTACCTTGGAGATGTGTGGCAATTATTATCTGAATGGAGACTATTTTACAAAAACCTTACATCTAATGAGAATGCTTATCTGAGTTCTATGAATTCAAATGTAAACTTCAAATAGGAATGATGAACTGAGGTCACACACACATCCACACACACAATTCATGATCACAATTGACTAAACCTGTCTCAGACTAAGTAAGGAAAGAAGATGTCTTTGACTCATGTGTCTCAAAGTTTATAAGTTGGTTTATAAGGTCAAATACCCAGATCTACATTAGGTACAAGATTAAGTGAGAATAAATGAATGAATGGCTAGTCCCCACTTCTTTTAGTGGCTGCTTATCACTCTCACATTTCTTAAGTCATTCTAATCTTTTCTTAATCAGTTTCTACTTTTTGTAAGTACCAATTTGAGGGAGTAATAAATTACATGCATATATTGCCCAATCACTATTGTAACTCTTTTATAATTGGGAAAGATAGAGTCAATTAAAATAGAAACCCATCATGTTCATAATATGATTTAGAAACATAAGAAGTGATATCTTCTTATGGAACTTTTGAAAAAATATATTTTTCCTTGGTCACTAAACCACCATGTTGACCAAAGTTATTTATTTCTTTAGTTTGAAACATAAATGCTAATGGGAAGTTTTGCAACTTTTCCTAACACTTGCTTTGATCATAATCCATCAAGAGAGTATTTGACTTTCTATGTATGTGTTTATAGAGAGTTATTTCATTTTAAATAATATTTAGTTTACTTATTCAAGTCTATGTGAACGTATTTCAAGTTATCCCTTTTATATATGAGGCATCCAAGATCACCAAGTAACTTAGGTATACACAATTCATACTTTAGCAATCAAACCATTTCTTTTTAAAATTTTTTTCCTTTTTATTAAATCATAGCTATGTACATTAGTGCAACCATGGAGTACAATGTGCTGGTTTCATATACAATCTGAAATATTTTCATTGAACTAGTTAACGTAGCCTTCATGGCATTTTCTTAGTTATTGTGTTAAGACATTTATATTCTGCATTTAGTAAGTTTCACCTGTACCCTTCTAAGATGCACCGTAGGTGTGATCCCACCAATAACCCTCCTTCCACTTATCCCCCTTCTCCTGTCCTCCCCTCCCTTGCCCCTTTCCCCATATTCTTGTGCTATAATTGGGTTATAGACTTCATATGAAAGCTATAGATTAGTTCCAAAGTAGGGCTGAGTACATTGGTTACTTTTTCTTCCATTCTTGAGATACTTTGTTAAGAAGAATATGTTCCAGCTCCATCCATGTAAACATGAAAGAAGTAAAGTCTCCATCTTTCTTTAAAGCTGCATAATATTCCGTGGTGTACATATATTACAATTTATTAATCTATTCATGGGTTGATTGGCACTTGGGCTTCATCGATGCCGTAGCAATTATGAATTGGGCTGCAACAAACATCTTGGTACAAATATCTTTGTCATAATGTGATTTTTGGTCTTCTAGTTATATACCAAGTATAGAGGAATTATAGGATTGAATGGCAGGTCTATTTTTAGATCTCTACATATTCTCTAAACATCTTTCCAAAAGGAACATATTAGTTTGCATTCCCACCAGCAATATAGAAGTGTTCCCTTTTCTCCACATCCATGCCAACATCTCTGGTTTTGGGATTTTGTGATGTGGGCTAATCTTACTGGGGCTAGATGATATCTCAAAGAGTTTTGATTTGCATTTCTCTGATGATGAGCATTTTTTCATGTGACTGTAGGCTGTGCACCTGTCTTTTTCAGGGAAGTTTCTCTTCAGGTATTCAAACCGCTTTAAAGTACTATCTTTCAGCAATCAGTTTCAGTTTATTCATTAATAAATATTCAATGAACTTTTGAGTGAGTCTCAGATACCTGCCATCTTACTGGTTGCTAGCAACAAAATATTGCAACATTATGCCATAATCCAGTGGAAGAAATAGATAAAGCAAGTAGGTTGTACTTTGAAATAAGAAAACCCAGAGTGCTATTGCTGTACTTAGCAGAGAAGTACCAATGAGGAACAGGTAGAATCTAAGCAAAGAGATGGTGTACCAAGAAAAAGCTACAAGGGGCACAAAGTGTGGAGGGAAGATACATCAGAAGGTTTCCAGGGCACCTACACACATCCTCTTTGACTGGCTCATGGGGCACGGGAAATGACAGAGCAGGGATAAGCTGGAAGGGGAAGGGTAGGGACGGAAGGTGACATGCCACAACATTAATCCTGGAGAAATTCACCGACAGTTGCCACTGAGACAGTCTTAGAAGGTATTCAGAAATGAAGATGGCTGGGGAGATATTAAGGAAACGTCCTAGAAACAGATCCAATGTGGCTTATGAGGGAGGAAATGGAATCAGGCCCTGACAAAAATGAGTATCACCTTTCACTGACACTGGCAGTAGGAGAGTGATGTTATTATCTAAAATAAATTATAGATTTTTAAAAGAGATTTATCTCTAACATTTTTTCTTTTCTAGATTAACAAAATTATTGGTTTATTCAAAGGCAGGGAAATTGGTAACTGATGTTATTTGTTGACTAGTGCTTTAAGACAAATTGAATTTTCGCTTACGAGGAGTTATAAATTTTTACCAGATAAATTAGTAGTAAACTGTTGTAAAGGATTTGTTTTTGAAAAGTCAATTACAAAGCAGTAAGTAAGAGCTGAGATGTTTTCAAATGCCATAGAATGTGTGCTGGAGAATATATGATGCATTGAAGGGGCATTCTGTTTGTCAGGTTCACTTCATCCACATCTCACCACATCTAGGTGCCAAGCAAGAGACTGAATTGCAGAATTATAAATCTGCTTGGGGTCCTAGGTTGACTAAAATAAGAGGCCCATGCACTGGAATTCTTATTTTACTTTTCTTAATGGCCTAATGGAATTGATCAACTGGTAATTCAATCTATAGTTCATTCATTTAACTACATTTTGATGACTCTGGGCTCTGTAGAGACCTGAACTAAACATCTGTGTAATTAGACACAATGGCTTTTAAATGAAATAAATTGGACTAAAACACATTTTGTATGATTTTTATGTATAGTATTTATTTTTGTTAAATTTTGAGCATTAAATATCAAAATTTATCTAGTTTAAAAGGAAAATTCTGTTTTTAGTTTTAAAACCAATAGTATTAGACTTTTATTCATCACTAAAAATTTATTACTGACTTTATGACACTAAACGTTTTAGTTACACTAGACATTATATTTCAAAATTAATTAATTGTTACTGCAGTCTATTTTTATAATTTCTGCATAAAGATGATCTTTAGTGGTTAACAAAGAAGGCACATGGTTTGCTTTTTAAATTTATTGTTAAGCTGGGTATTCAGTTCACATAGCTATATGACTAACAGAGTCAGGGAAGGGTAAATTCAGGTAAACATATCTCGTTCCAAGTCAGCGCAAGCAAAGAACAAATCAATTCTAAGTAGAAAATTTGGAGTCTTTATACATCATTACTTTTCTAGATCATAAAGTGAGACCTGTTTGTGGTATTATTCCTGTAGATGATAAGTGGGGAAGGAGAAGTTGAGCTCAGTGTACAGATAGTGTGGAGTCCCATGTCTAGGAATTTAGACTTGATTTATTAACATTATTCATCTTTAGGACCTTTTGAATGTTTTTGAGCAATGAATAATCTCAAATAAAAAGTGCTATTTGGGGGGACATCAAAGTTCAGCATTTCAAGATGAAGATCAAAATATTGAGGAACCTGTTATATTTTTCTTGCCACACCTTATAATTCCAGGGTCACCAATGACCTTCTCCTCAACAAGTCTACCAGTTTTATTTTCCATTTTTATCCTTGACTTTGAGTTATGTTAGATATTAATTATATGTTACATGTTATATTACTATAGATATGTAATATATAACATAAATAAAATGTTATATCTAATATTATAATCTCCTCTTAGCTACCATTTCCTGAAAGCTTTCTATTTCTCATGAAGTCAAAAACAAAATCAATATACTTTAATTGTCTTCCACGTAAAGATGTGACTATTATATGTTGACCACATTAAACTCTTTTTCCCCAAAAGTTTAATGTGGTCAACATATAATCAATTCTGCATTTATTAAGAATATGACTTTTAGCAGCCCTGAGGGGCAGACTGTAGGGGCAAACACTATTTTGTGACTCCCATGCAAACAAGAAGCCTTCCTTGAGAGTGAAATATGAAACCTACAGCCTATGAAGCAAAAGTCACAAAAAATAGTGATAAGATCTGTAGAGCTTGGTTCCTTCTCTGCTCTTTTTGACATAGATTTTATTTTTGGAGCATAAACAAAAAATATTTAGTCATAAGATATAGGCATACCTTTATTGATTCAACATTGCCTATGGAGGAAATAATCCAAATATTTTGGTTCATTATCAAAAACAGGAGATAGAAACAAAAACTCATTATCTCTCTAGAATGTTATGAATATTTATTAATGCATACATATTTATCTAATCTATTTATCTATCTATATAGATTAGAAATAATTTTGGATTCTCTAACTTTGACACATCATAATGACAATATGTTTTTTTCTGGGATTCTACTTTCATACTTTCAGATGCACTATTAAAACAATTCAAAAAAAAAAGCACTTCCTTCAGACTTGCTACAAAAATGAAGCTGATAGACTTAAAATTTGCCAGTGAGAGAGAAGGGATATAGCCATACGCCAGTGGTAAGAATAGATGCTCTCCTTTCTTCTGCCAAACTCTTAACTACAAATAGCAATATGGGTGTGCTACATGAAGAAAGAAAGAGGAAATATGAACAGATGTAGATATATTTATGGAGAGGGAATGTCATTTTTAGTACTGAATTGGTGTAAATGAGGAAGAAATATAATAGAATTGTAGAGTGGTGAATATTAGCGCCTCAAAAGTGGCCCCCTCTTCCCTCCACATTCAAAGCTCCTTGGCTTATAGCCAAAAGAAATTTTTCATTTTTTATTAAATAAGTTCTGATTCCTATGATCAATTTCAATTAGATTTGTTTTTCTTTTCTTTTTTTTTTTTTTTTAGAGACAGAGTCTCACTTTGTCACTCTGGGTAGAGTGCTGTGTCATCACAGCCTACAGCAACCTCCAGCTCTTGGGTTTAGGCGATTCCCTTGCCTCAGCCTCCTGAGTATCTTGGGACAACAGGTGCCCGCCACAACACCTGCAATTATTTTTTTATTGCAGTTTGGCTGAGGCCGGGTTTGAACCCGCCACCCTCAGTATATGGGGCCAGCGCCCTACTCACTGAGCCACAGGTGCTGCCCTAAACTTGTTTTTCAATTAGAATAATTTATAACATTACTTTTTTTTTTGCTCAAAACACACATGTATTATAATGCCTACTGGTATTTGACATCATCCCCTGGTACCTGCAGAATTGTCTTAACTTGTAACTAGATGGGGGATGGCTACAGAGCCAGCAGGTGAACAGCAGATTAGCTTGAAATTGAGGGTGCAGACAGAAGAAACTAGGTCTGTGAAGTTAGATTAATTTTTGTAACTCTTATGCCAGGGAAGAAATCAAAGAGAAAACCCTATGGTAGCCTGCAGTGCCCTTTCATTTCCAATTGGAAAAAGGTTTAATATTGCACCAAGGAAGGAATTTAATAAAGAAAAGCGAGGAGTACACAATGAGAAAAAATAGGTTTTTGTATTCAGAAAGCATAAAAATTAAAAGCAACTACTGGTTATTTTGAGGGAGACAGTTATTAGGTTGTGAAAACTGCCGGTTTTTCTTGCTGACACAGAAGCCAACAGTCCGTAATTTAATTTCTTTATGCCTCAGTTAGTCTTTAGATTCAACCCTGTAGGTTTAGCGCTGAGGTTCCTAAATCACAGTTCAGGAAAATGGCCCTATTAAGGGAAGGTTATCATTACTGCAGGGCACATGTGCTTCCCACTCTACTTGGGATAGTCCAAGTCATACCCAGTGCCCTAAAATAATTATTAAGAGTGTTTCACTCTAAAATAGTATCTCAGGTTGGATGATTTACATAGTTAACCTGGTTATCCACCATGAGAGAAGACAAAGTTATGTGGCCCTCTGAAGCATCTGGGAAAATTCGTGACTGTGGAGAGTGAAATCTGACTCCTGGCAGGCCTCACAGACTCAATTAATGTGATCATTATAATGTGCGATAATAACTTTAAAAAAAATGCTTTCAAAAATACTCTCTCCAATTTCACTGGTACACCTTCTCCATTCCTCTTTAGGGCCTGAGGCCTATGATCGCTGAATTTTGATTTTCATATGTTCATTATAGATACATGTGTCAACCTGTATGATCCAAGATGCACCTTGTGTTTAATAAGCTAGTGCTCAAAGATAATGTATGAATGTATTTAACTGCTGTGCTGTCCCCAAAATTGGCAATAGGAGGAGGAAGTCAAGGAGGCAGAAGGGGAGGGAGAAATACATTATATTTATCAGTTTCTACTCACAAGATGCGAAACCATTTCTATGTTGAAAGGAAAAGGGCTTCTTGATATTTCTGAATAATTTGCTGCATCAATTCTCAAAAGATAGTCTATGGACTTTTGAGGTTTCTTAAGATGTTTTGGGGGATCAGTGACGTCAAACCTAATTTAATAGTAATAATAATAATGATGATGGTCATAATATATCTCTTTTATGTTTTTCACCATGTTAACTAAGAATGTCCTTAATAAAATAGTGAAAATTAACTTCATTAAGACGTAATCCTTAACTACATATCTTTTTAATATTCTAAATGTAAAAACAAAAATATAAATGTAATTTTTGAAGAAAATCAAAGGTTTTGCACAGTGAACATTCTATAGTCATTTGGATCTCAAGCTGAACTAGTTACTTCCCTCCCCACCATTGGAATACAATTTTTGCTAGAAAAGAAAATCAATGGAAAACTTATGTCTAGTCAGTATTCAGACTTGAGCACTTATTTGAAATTTCCTCAAACATGGAGCCAGTGAGAAAGCCACTTCAAGGAAAATAATATGTGTTGCCAAGGATGAAATTCAAGTTTTTAAAATTTGAAACTTGCAAAGCTCATGTCTACAACTGAGAACCTGACAGCCTCCCAACATTAGTAGATGTTTCTCATAGGATTGGTGAAGATAGTAACAACTAAAATTTTGCTGCTCTATAAATATGTTCACATTTGGAAGATCTGTCTAATAAAGGTATCATTCAAAATGAAAGGAAATGGGCTTCTGGAATATTTCCAAATACTGTGACTGATGTGACAAAATCACCCATGTGTCAAAGATCTACTCAAAGTACAGGATATCAGTGGATTTTTTTATATAATGTAGCACAGAATATTTATTGATACATTGTCAGATTCCACATTACAACTAATTTCCAGGAACTGGTATCAAGTTTTGGTGTACTGATCAAAGATAATATCTCCTAATATCTGAAAATGCTATCAAGATGTGCCTTCCTTTCCACCCAGGTTTCTGAGGTCAGATTGTTTTCATATAATTCAACCCAAACAATATATCAGAACACTGAGAATTCAGAAAGCAACAATAAAAATTCAGTTTTATTTTTTTGCGAAGCCACTGATTAAAGAAATTTATAAAAATGAAAAGAACTGACACTATTCTCACTCCTATTTTTATTACAGAAAGTATAAATTTTTTGAAAGAAATACTTTTGACAAGGTATGAATAAATTTTGATAAATAAATAATTGTAAATGTATTTTTATTTTTAATATGGAAAATATTTATAGCTATAAATGGCATGAACCAAAGGTTTTTGGTGTCCACTTGTCCTAGGAGTACAAATGTTTCCTGTTCAGTGGTTAGAAATTAGTTTGCTCCAACTTAAAGATTAAGCTAAAGTAGGCCAGAATTTCCATTTATATAAAGTTAAGAAGAAAGGGAAGAATAGCAAAGTCAACACATTGCCATATGGTGGTGGTTCTGCTCATTAAGCCTTCTGTGTAGTCTGAGCTCAACCTCTCCATGATTGTTTTCATTTTTTTTTATATGCTGCCTTTTTGCTTTACGAGGAGATTAACTGTACTGCCACTAAGATAACAGACTAAGTCAAATAATAAGACTAACATTTTCTTTCGGACAGAAAAATACTAAACTGGGTTTTTTTAATAGTTCAAGTAAATCATGGCTCTTTAAACCAATTTCAAAAAATAGCTGGTCAATTTTATGCATTTTTGTATCACATTTAAAAATCGACTTTTGTAGTTTTTAATATAAAAAATTTGAAATTAGGTATAATCCCACCAATCACCCTCCCTCCACCCATCCTTTCCCTCCCCGCCCCTCTCTTGCCCCTTTCCCCCTTTCTTGTGCTATAACTGGGTTTTAGCTTTCATATGGAAGCTATAGATTAGCTTCATAGTAGGGCTGAATACATTGGATACTTTTCTTCCATTCTTGAGATACTTTGCTAAGAAGAATGTGTTCCAGCTCCATCTTAGAAGGGTACAGGTGAAAATTATTAAATGTAGAATATAAATGTTTTCATATAGTGATTAAAAGACCATGAAGGCTATGTTAAATAGTTCAATAAAAATATTTCAGAATGTATATAAAGTCAGCACATTGTGCCCCATGATTGCACCAATGTACACAATTATAATTTAATAAAAATTAAAAAAAAATTTGAAATTAGAAAAACATCGTTTGCTGCTTTGATTGTAAAGCTATTGTCAGACGTGTTTTTGAGGATTCAGTTTAATGAGTAAATGAGCATACTTGTACCTATCAGCCAGTTTGTGAAATAAAACATTATAGACTTGTGTTCTGATGACCTTTCCTATAATTAATAAACTAAGTTAATTTAATTCTCTGGAAAAATATCTTCATGTTCTGTTAAGATCTGAATAGTCAGTGCTCAATAGTGAAAACACAAATAATTTTATCAGTAATTAATAAATCCCTCACAGTTCTATTAAAATCAATTTAGTAAATAAGAGTCACGACCTAGAATCTGAAGTTCATACCTCCCAGCGATTTTTTCATCTATAATTTATGGAGCTTAGACAAAATTCTTTCTTTTGCTGTTAAATGTGTGCCATGAATTTTACTCATTTTAACTTTTATACATTTTTGGTTCTTTTACAATTACTATACACTTATAGCAATAGAATTCAGAGTATCTTTTCACTCAAAATATTATGTGTTGGTAGTGCCTATTGCTCAGTGGTTAGGGCACCAGCCACATATACCAAGGCTGGTGGTTTCAAACCTGGCCTGGGACAGCTAAAACAACAATGACACCTACAACAAAAAAAAAGCCAGGTATTGCAGCAGGTCCCTGTAGTCCCAGCTACTTGGGAGACTGAGATAAGAGAATAAATTAAGCCCAAGGGTTTGAGGTTGCTGTGAGCTGTGATGCCACAGCACTCTATTCAGAGCAACAGATTGAGACTGTCTCCAAAAAAAAAAAAAAGTGATTTCAAGAACTTTAAAAAACACAGAAAAATCTGAAGATGAAAATAAAAACCACTTACAATTCTATCTAGAAAGAAATCTTATGCCTTTCACAAAGATCAACTCAAAACAAATTATTGAACTAAATTTAAAACACAGAACTATAAAATTATAAGAGATAACATAGAAGAAAATGTGGGTGTTCTTGGATTTAGCAATGAATTTTTAGACTTAAAACCTAAAAACATTATCCATGGAAGGAGAAAGTGATGAACTGAACTTTATTAATGTCAAAATCTGGTGCTCTGCAGAAGAAGACAATGTTAAGAGGAAGCGAAAGCAAACCACAGACTAAAAAAATTTTGCAACACACATATCTGATCAAGGATTTGAATTCAAAATATACAACCAACTCTAAAAACTCAAGGATAAACAGCAAATTAATAAAAATAGAAAAAAAGATCTTAACTGACACCTCACCAAGGAAGTCATGCAGATGGAAAGTAAAGCGTGTACAATGTGCCCAGTATCATGTGTCATTAGGGAAGTGAAAGTTAAAACAACTAAGTTATCCCTTTGAAAGTACTTCATCTGCTAGAATGGCTAAAATCCAAAAAATGGCAGCACCAAATGCTGGCAAGGATGTGGAATGACAGATACTTTTATTGCTGGTGGAAATGAAAAATTGTGCAGCCACTTTGGAAGACAGTTTGGCAGTTTCTTACAAAGCTAAACATACTTTTACCATACAACTCTATGCAGTTGAATAGACTTTAGTTTAGAAATTGGACTCGAAACTGTTCACTCAAATAAGCTGAAAATTTTTATTTAATGTAGGTCTACATTTGGCTGTTCATAGCAGATTCGTTCATAATCATTTGAAACTGGAAGCCACCAAGTTGTTCTTCAACAGGTGAAGAGTTAAACATTCCATCGACAATGGAATGTTATCCAGCAATAGAAACAAATGAAGTATCCAGACACAAAATCTTGTGGAGGATTCTTAAATATATATAACCAGGTGAAAAAAATAGTCTGAAAAGGCTACTTATGTATTATTTCAAGATGACATGCTGGAAAAAAAGCACGATTATAGACATAGTAAAAGATCAAATGGCTGCCTGGTTTTAGAGGTAGGATTAATAGGGGAGAAATGAATGGGTAAAGGCTGGGATTTTTTTTTTTTTACATTCTTCGACATTGCTTTTTTTACTTTCAAATTAATATCATGGTACAAATTTTTAGGTTATGTTGTTATGTTGTTTTCAATTCTAAGGGAAAGTTTAAGTTGTGATTGAGCCCTTCACCCAGGGGGCGTATGAACACCCTCACATTGCACGTTGGTGGGATCCCGCCCTCCTCCCCCGTCTCCCCTCTCTCTTGCCAGACTATAGTTGTGTTGTAGCTTTCTTGTGGGTGTGTAATTGTTTATATATTGGTTTCATATTAGTATTGAGTACATAGGATATTTTTTTGCAATCTATTCAACCATTAGAAAAGATGGAGATTTTCTATCTTTCTTGTTTACTTAGAATTGAAGCTCAGAGGATTTTTAAAGTGGTTGAACTATATTTTACTGTAATGTGGGTGCATGGTGTGCATTTGTGAAAACCTATATAATGATAAGAATAGTTAACCTTAATGAAAACTATGGCCTTTAGCTAATATTAGTGTATCAGTGTTGGCTTATTAATTATTACAAATAGACCACATGAATGTACGATGTTTATAACAGGGGAAACTGCATAGCAGGGGCAAAGACCTGATAGATGTGAACTCTCTGTTCAATTTTTTGGTAAGTGAATATTAAAAACTAAAATTTTTTTTAAATAACCATTTTGTATTGTGTGATTTTTTTTTTTTGATAAACGAAACAAAAATAGTTTGTATTGGAATATTGTCTCTTCCTGGTGTGAGTAGGTAGCATTACATTTAAGTCCCACATACATTTCTCTTAGTTAGAAGATGAGGTTCAGTCAATACTACTGAATGATTTTCACTGGTGGTTCTGGAATAGTACTGTGCATTACATTCCTGAGGTGTTCTGGGACAGTGTTGTGTAGTATATATATCGGGAAACATGTCCACTGAGGAGCAGGTGGTAAAAGTAAAGCCTTGGCTGGACAGGCATCTGTTGAAAAGACAGCTATTTGTAAATGCACATTTTGGAAACTTGTCCATTTCAGAAAATTTATTTCTAAACAACATTATCTTCCAAACCATTTTTGTTGAATTTTAACAGTCACTTTGAAGAAGAAAAATGAAGCATACCAACAGCAATTTTCAAGTTTCAAGACATTTTTCTACAATGTTGATATAAGGATTAACACATTTGTAAAATGCTTTCAATATTTTCGTTGTAAAGAGTATTTATTCTTGTTACTGGAACTACCAGACAGATGTGGGAAGACTGAGAAAATGTGAATTTCTTTCTTTCCATGCATAAAATACTTCACATAACAATTACTATTCAACTATGAGCTTTAGCATTGGTGCTCTTTTATCACCTGTGATCCACCTGTGTGGAGGCAGGTCAGGCCAAGGAAGATTAAAGACAATGTTAAAGTGTGTCCCAAGACCTCTCCCACCTCATTTCCTCTGTGACCTCCACCAGCTCAAGTTGGAGCCAATCTCCCTCAGCAATTCCCCAGTCGCCCCAATCCTAACTTGCAAGATTATGTTGTCTCATTATCTGGGTGCCAAGATTTTGATTTGAATTTGCAAAAGAAAAAAATTCAAGATTTTGATCTCAGTTTGCAAAGTGGCTAATTGCATTTACTGCATCAGGTTGAAATAGCCCTAATGAAACCAACACAGAGGGATGCGGATTGTACTGGGATCTGAAAACACAGCATCTTATCTTAAATAAATAAACTGTGAGTGATAGACTTGGTCAAGAGGTCAAGTCAGAGGCTGTTTCCATGGTTGGGAACATCTCCAGGTCCACCCAATCATGAGAGGGCTCAGGGATGATGATGCCATTTGTGTAAGGAGGAGAAACTCTTTACTCATGGGGATCTTCCCCCCAAAGTGACTCCTCTGCTGTGTTTAGGACATTATGAGTTGTACATTTTTTGCTTATTTCACCAATATAATCTTAGCAACTTTGTATCAAATGTTCTAAATTTAAATCAGAAGGATTCATGGTATGTACAGACATTGTTTCTAGTAAAAATGAAGAAGTGGATACACATGAGAACTACTAAATGCATCAGATGAAGCAGAAGGATACACGGTTTTCACCCAGGCCTCATGTCTTGGAGCAAGTTTCCTCTTTAGAATATTGTTAAAAAATGAAAAATAAGCAAAAACTTAGACACACTCAGACTTGTTGTAAAACAAGACACTATTTAACATAATTCTAATAGTTTAATAGTTTATCTTATTTCCTAAGCCACAGATACAATAAACAAAACTGATGAAAGTAGAACAGATGTGAATGGCAGGCAAAGAGAACATATCAAAAAGTTTGAGATGACATTTAGAAAAGTTGCTGATCACAACCTGTTGCCCATGAGTGACTTGTAGCCTCAAGTTTATGGCCTTTGCTTTACATTATGATGCTGTCGACAGCTAAGAATATTCTAATGTGATAATCCTAGATCTGAGGATGGAAAAACTCTTTTAGAAGTTCATTTCTAAGTTTTGTTGGCATTTTTCTATTTTTCTTTCTTTCTAACATCTTGTGTCTTATTAAGAAAAAGAATAGATCAAACTTTGCAATATTTTTCATGAAACATGTGATCTTTTATTTATTTCTCCATAGATCCAGGGCTGCATAGGCAGCTATATTTTCTACAGAGACCATCCAATGTAGTAGCCGTTGAAGGAAAAGATGCTGTCCTGGAGTGTTGTGTGTCTGGCTATCCTCCGCCGAGTTTCACCTGGCTGCGAGGCGAGGAAGTCGTCCAACTCAGGTATTACACATTTCAGACTTTTGTCAAGTATATGTGACTCTTTCTCTGATTTGATATAAGTGCTTAGAAATATAATTATTTTATATAATAATTGAATATTTTTTCCACATTCCTTGTGATGATATAGTGTGTGGAAGACATTTGACTAAGGAATAAGGGTATAAAGAGTCAAAATCCATGAGATCTATTCTGTTAAAAAAAAAATGAGAAAGCCAGGGTTGCCATGGAGATGGTCCTGCCAAAAAAGTCATCAGTAAGGATATTTATTTATTTATTGAGACAGAGCCTCAAGCTGTCACCCTGGGTAGAGTGCCATGGCATCACCATTCACAGCCAACTTCCAACTCCTAGGCTTAAGCAATACTCTTACCTCTGCCTCCCAAGTAGCTGGGACCACAGGTGCCTGCCACATGCCCGGCTATTGTTTTGGTTGCAGACATCATTGTTGTTTGGCGGGCCGGGCTGGATTTGAACCTGCCAGCCCAGGTGTATGTGTATGGCACCTTAGCCATTTGAGCCACAGGCGCCGAGCCGAGTCAAGATATTTCAGGCGCTGGGCTGAGTAAGGAGAATCTCACCCTAAGAAAGACATTTAAGGAGAACATGGGTTTTAAATATTCTTACCACACACACACAAAGATAATTATGTAAGTTGACGCATATGATAGTTAGTTTGATAGTAGGAATAATTTCACATTGTATACATATACCAAAGGATCACATTATGTTATAAATATAATTTTTATTTGTCAATTATATCTCAATGAAACCGGAGGGAATAAAAGAAACCAAAATTTTGTGATATCACAGTATTTTCAAATATGTCATGTCATTATAGGGTGTGATCGTTTTTTTTTTTTTTTAATCTCCAGTTATCTCTCTCTTCATCCCAGCTATAACAAATATTTAAGGCAAGACAGGAGAACTTAGCTGGATTTGGATTACAGGAACATTAATAACAAGGTACAGTTAGAAAGTGTGTTCCCAATGGAAGGTAGCACTTTGTGGTTAAATGGCTCTTACTTAAGAAATGAATTTCAGTCGAGGCAGGAGACTCGCTTGAGTCCAGGAATTGGAGGTTGCCGTGAGCTGTGATGCTACAGCACTCTATCCAGGGAGACAGCTTGAGGCTATGTCTCAAAAAAAAAAAAAAGAATTTCATTGATCTTGAGGATTGGTGGACTTTTTTAACATTGCTTTTGTGATAAGGTCAGTCCATAAGTCAAAAATTAATCTTCAAATTTTGTCCACCTTAAATATTTAGGTATATAAAATAATACAGTATCACACTCTAATGAAGATTAAAACATCTTCATTATGTCAGGATGTGTTCTCTGAATACAGCCAGGCCCTCTTGGTGCAGGATAAATATCACTTTGCACAAAGATCACTAAACTGGAAATTGGGACACAGGATATTGACTTTCACCCTGGGGAATCTCTTCATTGTGGTTCTCAATCCAAAATGAGAGAATTGGACTAGCTTATGTATAACTTACTTTTTAGCACTGATGTTAGTTCCAAGTTTAATCTATTTCATTTAGTTGACTATTGCTCATAGCCTTCCAATGGATACTCCTCGACCTTGAATGAATTTTCGATCAATACATAGAATGTCATCAAGCTCCTATAATACATACAGAGTTTCATTCTGATTTTATAATTTGAGTTTTTGTGATGTTCATTTAAACTCTGACTACTCATACATGTAATTTAATTTATTCTCTAATTATGTATGCCTTATGTCCTACAGGTCTAAAAAGTATTCTTTGTTGGGTGGAAGCAACTTGCTTATCTCCAATGTGACAGATGATGATAGTGGAACTTACACCTGTGTTGTCACGTATAAAAATGAGAATATTAGTGCCTCTGCAGAGCTCACAGTCTTGGGTAAGTGAATGGCTAGAGAAGAGTTGACATTGTATTCTTCAAAATTTATAATCATGACACTTTAAATGCTCATCGCTGAGTTGCCTCCTGTGTGTATTACTGTGAATTGCTACGTCCCTGGACTCCACACATGTTCCACACGTGTCGTTGTGCTTCTTTGATGAATTGTATAGGGGGTAACTGCAATGTTTGAATACTTTAACACATTGATTAAAATCCAGATAGATTACTCTGCAGTCTAATATGTTAGGGACGCAATTGAAAAGTACCAAAAATCATTAAGGGGCAGATATTTTGACCAACAAAAGGAGGAGCTCAAAATTGTGGGAAAAAAATAAATGAGAAAAAATGATGGAATTGTACAAAAACTATGCTCTTGAGGGGGAAAGGCAGATGCTATTTGGAAGGGCAGGGTCATTGACATTAAATTCAGTATGTTGCTATGATTGTTGTATTAATATGGAAATGCTGTAGGCATTATGTTGAAAGTGAACTATTAAAATCAAATACATGTAAGGAAAACTTACATATCAAGACAATGATTTAAAGAATTTTAAGAGGCATGAATGGTCCATCTTATTCTGAAAGGCAAGGTTACCCAATAAGTGATTATTGTAAATCAATAATTCTTATACTTTTATTATTTTGTTATTTACTCTAGATTTATTTTAACCATTTTCATTTGAATCATATAGTTTGGAGAAAGTACCTTAACATTTGGATTTCAACTGCTTTTTTCCTGTACCAGCAACAACAACAAAAAAATGGTTATTAGTTTTATAATTTTTTCTTACGGAATACATCTTTTTGTATTTTGGACTATTTGAAATTTATTAAGTATAAATGAAAAGATGTTATGAGCTAATTATATTTGCTAACCTCTATTGTAATATCATTGTGCAATCCACTTTGTTCTTTGTCTTTATAGTTTATTCAGAAAATACTTTCATCTGTGGACAGAGCAATAATGTACCCAAAGGGTTAGGGAATGGAGTTGCTTTTTCTTGGATCAAACCATAAATATCAGACTAAGAAAGGGCACAAAATTTAAATCCTTAGCGGTAGCATTATTCTAACTAAGATATGAGCTGCTTTTTAAATGGCAACAGTTTAACTTCATCACACTTTATATTTTGGTGAAACAAAGAAATAGCTTTTACATTTGTGATGTCAAAGTAACACAGTATGGCTATCTAGGTATTATATTGTACTATGTCGTAGTAATAATAAGGCAAATATGTGTATGGAGTAGGCTAGAATTTATACTTGTCATTGGTAAACCTTTACTTGCAAATGCATGAGGTCAAATTTTATGTCAAATTAATGCACAATATTTTGACATTCAAGATTTCATTAATATCCAACACCAACATATGTGAATACTGATTTCTGAGGATAAAGTCAATTAACCTATATATCTATATATATATATGGATATACATGTGCGCACACATACCGGCATTCTAATTTAATGAATTGTGTAATTACACAATATTCATAGGCTATTAGATAGATATGAAACTATCTAAAGGAGCACAAGGAAAACATATTGATAACTTTTTCACTCTAAGTCTTGCCTTTATATCCCTCTGAAGTGAATGCTTTTAATGGCTTGGAATGTTTTAGTCCATAAATTCCTCATGTCTCATCCAAGTTTATTGGCCTTGCTGACCTTCTGTAGCTATATCACAGTGGAGAGGGAGGCCTTTTGATCCTTCCTCTACCCAGATGATTAGTCTCTACCACTTCTATTGAGTCTTGGTAGTTTTTTTGAATATTACATAAGAAATATTTTCAGTATTGTAATACTGACAATAACAAATTAATATAGTCCTAAAATTAATATGTAATATGTAATATAGTCAATTGTTTATATGTATAAACATTTATATGCACACATGCATGTGCCTATTTGTGTGAGATGGAGTATATGCCTGCGTATAGCTGACACGTAGATACATGAGCAACAGCATCCACTGAGTTCCAACAAAGTGAGACCTTTATTTTTCACAGCGTTGTCTGTGAGACGTGTGTAGGTGGAGCCCGTTACATAGCAGTGCTCGTGCTGACTCCAAATCTATACCAGCCAGAAAAGAAGAAAATGAGGAAGGCACAGAGTGACTCAAATATCGCCTTTGTTTATTTATTAATTTTCTAAAAAGCGGCCATAGAGCAGGTGGTCTACGTTGGCGTGAGGGAGATGTGTCCACTGGGTCCCTGAGGCCTGGGCCTGGGCAGCTGTCACTCAGGCCTTGGTCCCGTGGGGGGGGGGACTCGCTCTGTTCCATCAGATGTGTTCCTAAGAGAGAGCAGCAGGTGAAAGGCACCTCTTTCCCTTCCAGTCTGATTAAATCATTTGTTTGTTTGCCCTGATCCAGCTTCCTCCTGCCAACCCAAGAAATGGTGCATATTGAGGTGGGGGTGGTGGGTCAGGAGTCTTCCCCTAGATGGGCCCCCCTCTAGGGAAAAAAACAATATATGGGAAGAAGCATTCACTGTTCTCTCCCCAACCTTAGGTGTCACTGTCAACTTCATTTCACAAATGAGAACCTTTCAGCAGGGGAAAATAAGTAAATATACCAAGGGAGGATCCAGACCCAATTCTAGGCCATCTGGCCCAAGAGATGCAGGTCTACACTTTTTTAGTTGCCTAATCCACACTCTTCTCATTCATCTTCTTTTTCTGAACTAGGTAGAATAAGAGGCAGGTTTGAGGGATACAAATGAGATGATTCTGACATTTCAGTTTGGTTATTAATGGTTTACATAGTCATATCAGATAAATTCTGTGAACATACCACAATCATCTTGACATGGCAGAGAGAAAAGTTGATAAGCAAGAAAAAGGAACATAGCTGTTCTTTGGTAATGAGGGTAAAATATTTATCATAATCTGTGGACAAATAGACAAATGAAAAGTATACTGGATGTTCTGTCTTCTTCATTAATGGTAGCTTATTTTTCAAAGCTGTGAATCATTTATGTAATCAGAAAAATAAACATGGTATAAAATGTAACAGAGATATGGTTAAAATGAGATAAATAAAAGTTAAAAGTCAGAAAAAATATTGACAATATCAAGCTCATGCACACATATTCCCATTACTTGGACTTTGTAGACACGTGCACACATACACATTCACTTATGAGTGAGATATGTGCTGTATTGTAACTTTATTTAAACTTTGGGATAAATCACAGTGTTTTCTTTGCCTGTGCAGATGTATATGTCCTCCAGTTCTTTATTGTTGAACACTATTGTGTTTCTAACTTTTATTTAATCTGAGCACGGTGACACTTGCCTGCAGTCCTAGCTACTCAGAAGGCTAAAGTGGACAGGTCATTCAAGTCTAAGAGTTCAAGTCTAGGCTGGATAATATAGTAAGAACTATCAAAAAAAAACCCAACACAAAACAGATTATACTTAAATACATTTGTCATTTATTGATTATATCATAAGGAAAAACATCCCAGAAATGTTTATACCCAACTGTGCAAAGGTTTTTCTTTCTCTAAAAGAGTGTGCTTCTCCCGTACCAGTAATATTTCCCTATCTAACGATTTCACAAAATGATGTTGCCTTGTAAGAATTTACATTCCTATTAAATTAAGATTTTTGTGTTAAAGTTTTTCTGGACATTGAATTTGATGTTTAGTAAATTTTCTTTTAAAACAATTGCACACCAAGGGAGGAGGGTCAGGAGCATGTGAAAACAAACTTTCCTTAACCCACCAACATCATTTATATGTGATTCTTCCTTGGACATTTATATCATTATTGAAACATTTATCTTTATTGTGTTAATTTGAAGGAACTCATTATATAGGAAGAATAGAAACTATGTTGTGAATGATGTGCCTTTTTCTTTTTTTTTTACAGTTTGTAAAATCTTTTCTTTATAGTTTCTGGCTTTGTTGCCATTAAACTTACATTTTTTTTATTTTAAATTAACCATGTTATTTCCAAAACTGTAGATCTAGATTACATGATATATATATAAATTAGAAGTATCATTTATTTTCTAAGAAGAATGCCTATGTTTATATATTGAATTTTGGTGGTTTTTGTTTTTTATTTTTTTCTACTTTTATAATTGAAGAAATTATTTGGTATCTGGGTGTATCTTTTTTAAAGGTCTCCCACAGATTTTGTAACTATTATTATAACAGACTTTGTAACTATTTATAAATCTCCCACAGATTTATAACTATTGTGGAAGGCTTAATTTCATTCATGAGGTGGTTGGTATACTGTCTTAGCTATTCTACCCAGAATCTAAAAATGAATATTTATATAATAAAATCTTCGATTCAGTCTTTGACTATTCAGATATAAAGTTAGCATCATCCTGCCAGTCTGAGGGTATATGGAAAATGGAATTTATTACCTTTTTTAAAAAGGAAGGTGAGAAGAAAAGCACTTATTATCAATGCTATTCAATTTTATTTTTATAACTTTTAAGGATTTAAGTATATTTATATTCTTCATAAGATAAAAATCCCATAAGGAGTCCAAGATTGTACTCATAAAATTTTAATATACATTTTATCAGACTCTTGTTTTGCATCTCAACTTTTTGCCTCTCAACTTGCAGTCCCTTCTTGCACTTAACCTGGACGTGACTGTGTATCTTCATGAATGACCAGGCTATTCAAATAAGACATCACTTTATATACAAGCTAAAAGGAAATGTTGCCCTCCTCAGCAATTTCAGAGTGAATATACAGTAAATGGAATTTGAAGCCCAGTGTTTGAATCACCTTCCCATGAAATAAAACTTGAAAGTTCCATAATCATTAAACCTTCAAAGAAGTCTATGAGACAAGATGGCAGCTAACCTTGTTTACAATGTATAAAATATAAATAAGTTTTCTGATAATTTCTTAGTAATCATTTATGATTTTCTTAGGTAGTACAATACAATAACTTTTAATAAAGTAGCAATGGATATCTTTTGGCTACAATATTGCAGTGGGCTCAGGGAAAACTACACAAAAGTTTGAAGCCTAATTCCCATGAGCTTGTGGTATCAACTCATAAAAGTGGCTGCCTTAATGCCTTCTGGAATATCTGCTTCTTCATATCGCATGGAAGCACGGAATCTGGAAAGGCATGAAGAGTTGATTGTTGCCACTGTTATGGAAGACAGGAATTGAAGCAATGTGGGTAGGAGGAAAAAGCACATGGAGGATTTTTGAATATTATTGCTTTTATTGCAATTATATCTCTAGTGCCATGACTACATGTAATATAATACATATTACATATTATAATACATATTACTATATGTAATATTAATGTTATTATTTTAGAAGTTAGTTTTTTTAAAATAATTCAAGGATGATATTCTTTTCAATTTTATTCTCAAAATGTCCAGTCTCCTGTCTGAGAGTTGTAATCTGATTTTAATTGGAAATATATATCCCACCAAACTGACACCAGCTCAGTGCATACAGTGGGACAGCCTACAATGAACACTCTGCACACACAGTGGGATAGCCCTCAGTGAGCACTCTGCGCACACAGTGGGACAGCCCTCAGTGAGCACTATGCACGCACAGTGGGGCAGCCCTCAGTGAGCACTCTGCACACATAGTGGGGCAGCCCTCAGTGAGCACTCTGCACGCACAGTGGGGCAGCCCTCAGTGAGCACTCTGCACACACAGCGGGACAGCCCCCAGTGAGCACTCTGCACACACAGTGGGACAGCCCTCAGTGAGCACTCTGCACACAAAGTGGGACAGCCCTCAGTGAGCACTCTGCACGCACAGTGGGGCAGCCCTCAGCACTCTGCACACACAGTGGGACAGCCCTCGGTTAGCACTCCGCATACACAGTGGGGCAGCCCTCAGTGAGCACTCTGCACACACAGTGGGGCAGCCTTCAGTGAGCACTCTGCACACGCTGTGGACAGCCTTCAGTGAGCACTCTGCATGCACAGTGGGGCAGCCCTCAGTGAGCACTCTGCACAC
>CAUYON010047113.1:0-14749 GCA_963573935.1 Arctocebus calabarensis
AAAAAAAAACCCCCACAAAAAAAAAAAAAAAAAAACCAAGCTGTGCGGCCCCCGAGCTGAACTTTCTTTCTTTCATTTTTTTTTTTTTTTTTTGTGAGACAGAGTCTCACTATGTCACCCTTGATAGAGTGCCGTGGAGTCACTAGGCACAGCAACTTCAAACTCTTGGGGTTAAGCAATTGTCTTGCCTCAGCCTCCCAAGTAACTGGGACTACAGGTGCCCCCCACAACGCCTGGCTATTTTTTGTTGCCTTTGTCATTGTTTAGCTGGCCCGGGATGGGTTCAAACCCACCAGCTTGGTATATGTGGCTGGTGCCGTAACCACTATGCTATGGCACCAAGCCCAAAGCTGATCTTTCTTTAAGAGGTCATCTCTTGGCTCGGCGCCTGTGGCTCAACGAGCTAGGGCGCCAGCCACGTACACCTGAGCTGGCGGGTTCGAATCCAGTCCGTGCCCACCAAACAACAATGACGGCTGCAACCAAAAAATGGCCGGGTGTTGTGGCGGAAGCCTGTAGTCCCAGCTACTTGGGAGGCGGAGGCAGGAGACTCGCTTGAGCCCAGGAATTGGAGGTTGCTGTGAGCTGCAATGTCACGGCACTCTATCCAGGGTGACAGCTTGAGGCTCTATCTCAAAAAAAAAAAAAAGAGGTCATCTCTTTAATTCTCCACTAAATAGATTTACTGGATTGCTACTCAATATAGTGATTTGTTTAGTGTTAGGAAGTTATAAGCTCTGCCACTGGACTGAAAAGTCATGTGATCCAAAAGAAAATACGTAATTCCCAGCACATTGTTATATTAATGGTAGACTGCCCACGATGTTTTTTCTTTTGAGTATATTTCCACAGAGATAAGAATAAATCTCCACAGTTGCTCTTCTATAAATGTGATATTTTCTATATACATGTGCATAAAGATTCCATCTCAATTTATATTTGTTTATAAGGAGTATTTTAGTGTTTAAAAGCAATCAAAGAACTTGCATTGATGCTACAGGTGTAATTCTACCTATCTTTCTCCAAGTGTCTATTAGATATAATAATTTACTAAATAGATCAACATATTTAAATTAATATTCTTATCATTATTATTTTTAAAAGTGTATCAATTATGAAATGTTAATAACATTTTTATTATGTCTGAATAAAAAGTAATAGATGCATCTTACCCTGTGACCTTTGTCACCTGGCAGACCAGGAAGTCCGTCAAATCCTCGATCTCCCTGTAAAAAAACAGTCATCGCCATCATCACATTCCCAGTCTAGATATGTCCTATAATTTGAAATGGATATAGTCTTTCAGATCCAGAAATTTTATTATAAAATATAAAATTTTATAGAGTGAACTGATGTCAAAAATTTGAATATGCAAATATGAACTCCTGACCTTTGACCCTGGTTCTCCCGGCATTCCTCTTCCTCCATCAGCACCTGGGCGACCCTGACAATGCCAAGAACATCATTAAACAGGATTCTGACTAGCAGAGAGCAAAGAGAAACAAAATAACTGTTTATTGAAGATGTCCTCAAAATATATAATGAAAATAAGCCATACCCTTTTCCCAGGTTTTCCTGTTGGACCAGGGGGACCCTGGACACCTCGAGGGCCCTATACCAAAACATCAAAATTAAATCAGGTTATAGATTTATTGATCAATAAACTCAACAACATTAAGAGAGTTGTTTTTTGAAAGTGTTGTCTTCTTAGCTTCACCTTAATGACTTAAACATAGGAAATTATTGTTATGTAAAACTACAGATAAAGCAAAAAAAAAGGAATACATTTTTCTAAATGGTTTCTCACAAAGAAAGATCATATTACTCATTGAGTTCATAGGTAGTCATGTGAATACATCTAAACAAGAAAATTATAGTGGGATACATTAAGTTTTAAAAACAGCCTAGATTATTCATTTTATTCTTAAAATCGTGGGGCTTAACATTTTCTTTGAACACCCTCTTGACCATGCATACCACTTCTCTTCTCTTTTCAATCCCCTTTCTTTCACCTCGATTCATTTTTAGATATTCTCTCCTTGATACTTCTTTTGTTGCACTTATTCACATTAGATTACATTGATTTTTCTTATATCTGAATCCCCCTTTAGATTGTTAACTAAGGTCTTCAATTAAATCTATTTTTTTTCAATATATTCCTACAATTTGGCCTGGTACGTGTTTCTTTTATCATCTATGAAATGTTGAAGGATAATCTGTCAATTCCTAAAGCAAATTTTGACTAGCACCATGATGTTATACTTCTAAATTTCAATGTGAAGGTTAAAAAATCTTAATTCATTATCTTTATCTTTTGTAGCAGTACAACATAATGTATCAAAATACACATTAGGTGGGGATCAAAATATATGTTTTAAAATAAAATTACATAGATAATAATAGATTATATGTAATTTCTCTATAAATATTATGTAGGCCTTTATATTTTACTAACTATATACCTCTTATAAGGTTAATTTAAACAATATAAGGAACATAGCAGAAAAATAAAACCATATTTGAAATACATTTAATTTTCATGATCACTGTAATTCGTTTACTAGAAATAAAAATAAAGATTGTCTGGTAACTGTGCTTTAAAAGGTATAGCTTTTAAAAAATTATTGCAGTGAGTGGACTCTACCCTAAACTCCACTTAGAAAGCAAGGGTCACAGCAACAGGATAAATATTTTTAATTTTTTAACAAAAATGATTCTTCATTTGATATAATATCTCTTCATTTGCATTTTGGGAATCAGGAAAAACTGCAAAATCCAAAATAATTTTTAACTAGTTTTCAGTTTCATCTGTGTTTATAAAAGAAGAGTTTGATCAAAAAGTTCACAAACCTTGCAAAAGAATAAACTCCCAGAACATCATAGCTAACATCATACTGAATGGCATTAAACTAAAAGCTTTTCCACTTAGAAGCAGAACCAGACAAGAATGTCCACTATTGCCATTATTATTCAACATAGTTCTGGAAGTTTTAGCCAATGCAATCAGGTAAGAGAAGGATATAAACAGCGTGCAAATGGGGCTACAGGAGGTCAAACTCTCCCTCTTTGCTGATAATTGATTTTATACTTAGAAAACCCCAGAGACTCAACCACAAAACTCCCGGAAGGCATCAGGAAATATAGTAATGTCTCAGGATATAAAATCAATACCCACAAATCATTAGCATTTGTATATGCCAATAACAGCCAAATTGAGAAGCAAATCAAGGACACAATTCCCTTCACAGAGACTTCAAAGAAAATGAAATTCTTAGGAATATACCTAACAAAAAAAGTGAAAGAACTTTTCACAGGGAATTATGAACCCCTAATAAAAGAAACTGAAGAAGATATTAACAAATGGCAGAACATGCTCTTGATGGAAGAATGTCAACATGTCTATTTTGTCCAAAGCAATCTACAGATTCAATGCTATCCCCACTAAAATGCCAACATCATATTTTGAAGAATTGGAAAAAATAGTACTTTATTTTGTATGGAAGCAGAAAAAAAATCCATATGGCTAAGGCTATTCTTAGTAATAAAAACAAAGTCAGAATCATCACCTTACCAGACTTTACACTATATTACACTATATTAAGTCCACAGTAATCAGAACAGCATGGTATTGGCTCAAAAATAGACATAGACATAAGGAACAGAATAGAAAAGCAAGAGCAGAAACCAGTCTAAAGGAATCCCTTTTCAATAAATTGTGCTGGGAGAACTGGATAATCACATGTAAAAGACTGAAACTCAACGCCACACCTTTCACCCCTTACAAAAACTGACTCAAGATTGAAAGAGACTTAAATTTAAGACACAAAACAATAAACATCCTAGAAGAAACTGTGGGGAAAACTCTTGATAATGTTAGACTGGGGAAAGATTTTATGACAATGACCTCAGCTGCCATCATGACAACAAAAAAAATTAACAAATGGGACTTAATTAAGCTGAAAAGTTTCTACAGAGTTAAGGACACAACATGTAAAGCAAAAAGAAAACTTTCAAAATGGGAAAACATATTTGCAAGGTATCAATCTGACCAAGGGTTGATAACTAGAATCTACAGAGAACTCAACTTAATCAATAGAAAGAGAGTAACAATCCCATGTATCTGTGGACAAGAGCTATGAACAGAACCTTCTCTGATGAAGACAGACGAATGGCTAACAAACATGAAACAATGCTCACCATCTCTAATCATCAGAGAAATGCAAACCAAGACCATGCTGAGATATCATCTAACCCCAGTGAGAACAGCCCACATCAGAAAGTCTCTAAGCTGCAGATGGATGGAGAGCGAAGAGAACACTTTTACATTACTGATGGGACTGATAACTAGTGCAATTTTTTTGGAAAGAAGTGTGGAGACTCCTCAAAGAACTCAAATTGGACCTCCGATTTGACCCTGCAATTCCATTACTAGGCATCTACTCAGAAGAAAAAAAATCCTTTTATCATAAGGACATTCGCATTAGACTGTTACTGCAGCTCAATTTACAATCACCAAATGTGGAAACAACCTAAATGTACACCAGACCAGGAATGGATTAACAATCTGTGGCACATGAATACCATGGAAAACTCTTCAGCCATTAAAACAGATGGAGACTCTACGTCTTTTGTATTAACCTGGATTGACGTGGAACCACGTTCTTCTTAGTAAAGCATCACAAGAATGGAGAAGCAAGAATCCAATGTACTCAATTGTAATGTGAAGGCGGTAGATGATCTAATACAAGGGATGGTGTAGGGAGATGAGAGAGTGGGGGGAGGGGAAGAGGGAGGGGAGAAGGGAGGGTCATGGTGTATGACACATCTCTTGTGAAGGGGACACAATTACATGAGGGACTTTACCTAACAAATGTAATCAGTGTAACCTAATTCTTTGTACCCCAAATCCAAAACAATAATAATTAAAAAAAGAATATGCTCCCTGAATTCACATAGTGTAATTTCAATATTTTTATGCAATCCCCACCTAGGCCACAAATGATTTCCATCCCTTTATGGTAATGTTAATCAAGCATAAAAAAAGAAGGTGGGCACACCCCCATCACCCAAATAGGGTTATTAGTTTTCTCTGGATATTTTTTCATTTCATACATACAATGGAATACCACTCAACAATAAAAAAGAAAGCTCTATGGACAAATTCATTGACTGTTACTAATCTCAAAGGCACTATGGGTGTCAATGAAGTAAGTCTGGAAAGATTACATAATATATATTTTCTCTCTATGATAGTCTTGAAAAGATAACGCTGTGGTTTCCGGGTGTCTGGGGTATGGGAAGCTAAGACTAGAGGGATATCATCATCAAGCTGGTGTCATACAACTCTTCTCTCCTCTGATGACTGTGGCGGTAGTTATCAAGATTATATGAGTAAATGTCACAATTTAGTTTCCCTTAAAACGTTTTCTAAATTTGTCAAATATAACCAGCAGTATTTTTATTTAAAAATTAGTGTATGATAAATACATTATTCTTTGTTTTTCTGCTTTCTTTTTTTAATTTTAATCATTGTGTTTCAAATTAGGATGAGGGGACACGTTTTTAGGTTACATTGTTTTCAGTTCTAAGGTAAAGGTCAAGCGTAGCTGGGCCCTTCACCCCAGGAGCTGCTGAACACCCTCACATTGTTTACATCAGGGGACATCTCACCAATCGCCCTCCCTCCCCCACGTCCCTGCTAGACTGTATTTCTGTCTTATCATTCCTGTAGGCCTGTTTATTGCATCTCAATTCACATTTGCAAAGGCATGGAAGCAACCCAAATGTTTTTTTGCTTTCTAGATTAAATACATTCCATAATAAAATTACTCTATCTACTTATTAGCATTAAGCGAAAGAAGTATTTTTAATTTGGCACCATGTAAATATAACCTAAGATCTTTTCAAAACTTTCAGCTTAAATGTTCACAATTTCTTATAATTTCCTCAGCTCTCTGAAGGTTCTTTTAAGTATACTAAACATCCTTTATAAGATCAAGTGCTGTATTTATCCTCCACAGAATACATGGGTGTGAAGCAGGACCAATGTAAGTACAGCCGAGGTTGTTCTGCTCTGCTCTGCACAATCATAACCTGATAGAGAATGCTGAAGGTCTATTTCTTTCACATCTGTCCTGCACTAATCTATTACCTACTTGTTATTTAAATTAACTAAGTTATTGAAGGTCAACAGGTCACTTGGGATTTTTCAATTCAAAGAAGTAAGGTGTGCTCAAAGATAAGGTAAATAACTCCATTACTCATAAAACAGATAGGAAATACTTTGATTGCCTTATTTGATAAAATAAAGTCAATAATAAACAAACAATTCTTTTTTTTTTTTTTACCTGTGGACCTGGATCACCACTCTCACCTTTGGCCCCAGCTGAACCAGGACCCCCCTGTGGAGAAAAAGTGAGAATATAATAATTTAATTTAGCAATTCACTAACCACTCACATGCAGCTATTTTACATGAAGTAAGTAAATGCTATTCAAATTATATTTAATCCTATAAATAGGATCATATTAATACAATAAAATATTCAAATCCTTTTACTGAAGTATATCTCTTGTCAGCATACTAATTATATTCCAACATCTGAACTTTACTTAAAGGTATATATTTAACTTAAAGGTATGCTTAACTACATGAATTCAACCTCATGAAAGTACACTGAAATTGTATTTTAAGTGTATACCATCAGAACAGTTAAAATGATACATAAGGCATAATTTACACTACATTCTGATATAGTTCTAGGGTAAAATATTTTTATAAAATCAGGTATGCCCTGAAACCATTTATATGTCATCTAAGCCAAAAGGCTTAGACCAGCAACGCTGAATCCATTTATACACTAAGAATTCGACAAAATGTATCTGCTTTCATACTCAGATATTTCTTAGACAATGAATTGTATAGAAATAAAACAGCAAGAACAAATGCTTTTGTTATGTTTCTAATTGTCCTGAAATCATGTCAAAGCATTTTCCCCAGATTGATTTGTTTTGTCCGCTTATAATCAGTTGTTAAGCAAACATCTCTTATAACACTTCCATAATTTAAAAGGTACAACTAAGACCTGACACATTAACTACACATATACATGTGTAATTTCTTTATGAAGCACTTATAAGTTTTAAAAACAAATATAAGGAATACTATTTAGCTATTAAAAAAGATGGAGACTTTACATCTTTTGTATTAACCTGGATTGGGGTGGAACATATTTTTTTTTAGTAAAGCATCGCAAAAATGGAGAAGAATCCAATGTACTCAATTCTAATATGAAGGCAGTAGATGAGCTAATGCCAGACGGACAGTGGGAAAAGGAGGGTCTGGGGAGAGTGTAGGAAGGAGGGCGGTGGGAAGGTACATGACACAATTATAAGACGGACTATACCCACCAAATACAATCAGTGTAACCTAACCTTTTGTACCCTCAGTGAATCCCAAACAATAAAAATAAACAAACAAATAAATTAGGCCATTCATATTATGAAAATACTTGAGAACATTAAAAAGGAACGTACTTATTATAGTTACTTCGTGCTGAAGTACAATGCACGTTTTAAAGGTCTCTGATTTATTTAAAATCAAATCAAAGATTAAAATTACGCTAAGTTGGAAAATGGTACCTATACCCATCTGGTGGTTCCAAAGTAAAATATAACTATTGACATTACTCCCAAGAAATACAGAAAGCCAAGCAACATGAGTTTGCTAATCTTGAAAATTAAAGATGACTTTTAATCTTTTAATCAAGATTTCTTACAAATAAATTACTGTACAAAAAACTGAGCATTTACTTTAAATCAGATGATTAATCAATGAGTTGAATGCAATTTTATAACACTCATCTTTAATTAACTGATTGCCTTATAGCTTTTATTTAAGCACTACCTAGTAACATAATTATACAAAATAATAACTAAACATGTTAATAATAAACACACATAAACAATGAATAATAAAATATTAATACTCTATATAATTACTGAAAATAATTGCTTTACCGACTTATTTAAGAAAATTGTCACATAAGGTTGACAGTAATAGGGTAGCCAAAAATTACTATTTTCTCCATTTCCTGCATATCTTCTGTTACAGTTCTCCATTTGTTTATAAAAACAATTGGACAAAAATAATTGGATAAAATAATTTTTCATTGGATAAATGTATGCAATTTTTTCAAAGTGTTGACATAGAGTTTCCTTTCTGAGTCTGAATGTACAAAATACTGTTTAGAATCCAAATATTTTAAAAGACTAATAACTTAATTTTTTTTCTTTGTTTTTTGGAGGGGTTTTTGCAGTTTTTGGCTGCAGCTGGGTTTGAACCCTCCACCTCTGGTATATGGGGCCAGTGCCCTACTCCTTTGACATTAACATCATATATGCACGCTTTAGAAAAAAGTACAAGAGAAAATGTTGAAAAAAGCATATTTTTTACTCTACCTTTCATATCGAAAGAAGCTAAAACTTTCCATAACAAAGAGATAAATATAAACATTAATATTGCCTATGAGTTTGAAAATATGTACATGGTTGTCAATGTTTTCTCTTTCTCAACATGTTGTGCAAAACTGACTGGCCCTTAATGGGTTTTTGGTAAACAAGGACTACTAATATAATATATATGCCTCTATTGGTATTGCTCATCAAAGGCCTTCACTTCTATAGATCCCACTTGCTTGTGTTTGTCAAGACAATAAGGCAAACAAAATTCCTTTGGGCAACATACTCTCAGACCCTGACTGATATTTGTAAGTTAAATAGTACATGGCAGTGTTTCCCAAACAGTACTGGCCATAGAAATCAATCTTCTGTGTGCACTGAAAGTATAGTTCCTTCATCCCAAACCTGAAACTACAACTTCGGAATCTCAAGTTTAGGACCCCAAGAATCCTTATATTTACTAAAATATCCAGGTAATTCCTTTCCAACAAAATTTGTTAAACATTACTGTACTGCTTAACTTTTCTCAATTATGTAAATCTGAGTCACTAACTGTTGACTCTATTTCCTCATTTGTTAAATGTCATAGAATCTTCCACATTCCTTACTGTATTTGGAAAAGGAAAAGAGTAAAACTACATGACAAATACCTGATAATGTGTTTAGAAGTTTGTATAATTTAATTATGTGCAACTTCTTATCAGAACATAAGTTCTACATGGGCACGTATGATTGAACATATAGTTTCTGGAAATACATAGTGTCATCATTTTTTTAAGACTGAATTAGGAAACTATTTTTTGTAGAGCTACGTATCAAATGCTTGAATAAAATACATAAAGAAAACTATTTGTCTTACTAATATGATCAGAAAGAAAATTAAATAATTAGAAAATTAACTACTTAATTTACTTCCTAACCTAAGAGTTTAGTTACAAATGCATGCTAAGGGTTCTATGTTCATAGCTCAGTAAGTAGGATGCCAGCCAAATATACCAAAGGTGGCAGGTTCGAACCCAGTCTGGGCCTGCCAAACACCAATGACAACAGCAACCAAAAAATAGCTGGGCATTGTAGCAGGCACCTGTAGTCCCAGCTCCTTGGGAGGCTGAGGCAAGAGAATCGCTTAAGCCCAAGAGTTTCAGGTTGCTGTGAGCTATGACATTACAGCACTCTACTGAGGGCAACATACTGAGACTCTGCCTCAAAAAAATAAAAATTAAAAAGAAAAAAAGAAATACATGCTAAGTACATCAAAGATAAGATTATAACTCTCAGAGTAATACAGACTATAACTAGCATTATGCCCATAAAACATACTGAAAGCTTGTGAAAGCATAGTATAAACAGCTGTTTATATGGAAAAGCAAATACTTAAAATATTTATTTATTCCACTCATTCTAAAATCATTGGAAATCCTGGTTTGAATTCTACCATGTTCCTATCTCTAGAAAAAAATATGGTTTGAAGAGAATCATTTTTTTCTGTGAAAACAGCTTAATATTTGGTAAGTTTTGTTATAGTTGAAGATATGTGTATTTTAGAAAAGCTATTTGAATTATCTTAGCTTGTTATCATGCCTATAAGGAAAGAGAATAGATTGTCATTTTACAAGAGTATGTAAAAGAAAACATAATTTTTCTAATGTCTGAAAAATATGGCATATGTAAACAATTTGCAGTTTAAACCAGGTATCTTGCTTGCTCCTAGGATTATATGATAATTTTCCCAAGCCTCAAATATATTTTTTACATTCAAAATCTGTTCAATATCAAATTAGCTCTCAAGAATTTTTTGTTAAATTACATTTAGTAACTGGATATTAGGCAAAGAATTGATACTTCTAGTCTCAGAAATTAATATGAGACTCAATTATTTTATTAATTAATTTATTTATTGGATTAGAAAATGTTTCATTAAAGCCTTTTTGAAGCATTGTTGTTGTTGTTGTTGTTGTTGTTGCAGGTTTTGGCCAGGGCCTGGTTTGAATCCATCACCTCCAGTATATGGGGCCGAAGCCCTACTCCTTGAGCCACAAGCACCACCTTTTATTAAAGCTTTTTCATAAAAATACATTGAAAAATGAATTGAAAGGATTATTTTAATGGAAGCAATAATATGAATAGATATGTGTATGCTACTTTCACTAACCAGAAATATGCACAATGCCTGGCAGATGTGTGCAGTGAACTGCTAATGTGAAAATTAAAAAATACAACATCTACTTTGGGTAACCTACCACAGGACCTGGTCTCCCAGTTAGACCCATTGGGCCCGGTGGGCCTCTCAGAGCGATCTAGGAAATAAAATATATCCAGTTCAGTAATATTCCCTTGGAGAAGCATATTGAAGCACAATATTCATCTACATAAGCTACCCTGAAGTAACTCGTAATGAGTACAGATATAACAGTTACATGCTAGAAAGAGTGCCAAATAACTAAAGAATTTACAAATTTCTAAAAGTATCAGACATTTTTTACACTGTTTCATTTACGTAAATAAAAATATCAGATTTTTTTACACTGTTTTATTTACAAAAACATTGTAACATATGTAGTTAAGATTTAATCAACAATAACATTTAAAACACATTTTAAAAAACAAATCTGAAAATACCTGATCATTTTCTATTCTGAATTTACTTCAGAATAACGCGTAGTCTTTTTCTTTTAAATGTGTAGATATAATTCTTGTGTAACATATTTCTTAGAGGTGAACAATTTGAGGAAATTTAAATAATTTTTTTCTAGGAACACTTTAGGAAAAATTATACTAACTAAAGCCAAACCCCAGAGAGCAAAATTGGTCAGGATATGTTCTGATAATATGCACCTTTAACAAATCTCAACTTTAATACTAGAGAGACCATATTTGTTTTGTATAATGGTAGGAATAATAAACTGGTAACATGCACTAGTGTCACATTGAATATTAGAAATGTGAAATTAGCAAACTGAGAAGCTGAAACACACAGTACAAAACACAAAAATCTGATAGAGGTTCAACTAGTATGGTGTGCTTTGTTTGAGTAGTAAAGAGTTCAAGAGATGGATACTTAGATTTATTGCAAAAGATATCAAAAATAATAACTGTAAAAGAAATAAATGCAAAATCATATTAGAAAGTGCACAAGATGAAAACAGTAGGATCTCCAAAGCGTGTTCACTACTGACTCACCATGAGATTTTTGACAATATACTTCTTAATCCTTGAGATTAAATATCTGAAAAATTGGAATTATAATGCCTGCTAACTAGTTTTCCAAGTAGGTTAAGAGGAGTAATAAAATGAGGAATTCAATGACCTCTAAGATATTTGTTCCAATAATTTACTTTAAAATTGTTCAAAATAATGTAATTTGTAAAATGGATAGGAATCATCAGTAAATTATTTTAAATATTTTAGATTTGTATCATGCCAACCTCTAATAAATAAATATATACATTTTTCATTAGTGTCATACACGGTGTAACCAAATAATGATCTTTTAAGATTAATAGATGTAAGAAATGCATAAATATTGAGAGTGAACTAGAGTCTTATGTTTTCACATATTTTATACATGCAGCATTAATGACAATGAATAAAAAGTTTTTGCAGAAATAATTTATACTGGTTAGGAAGTGAGCAACTACATCCATTCCAAGCATAAGCAATTTCATTCTTCCTTAAAAAGAAAACTAATGCTATTAAATACGTTATGTGATGTCTAATTCTTTTCTCCTTCATTCTTTCAAGTTTCTTATGTATAATTTTTGGAATTGCTTAAAAATCACAAATATAATTACATGTGTCATAACTCTATAGATAGTGGAAGCTTTCAACTAACAATGATTTTAAACTGGATATGTGTCCATATTAAATGAATATTGTAAAAATATCATAGATTATAAACATTAAAGTTTAGTATATATGTTTGGAAGTTATTTTTATATACAAAAATATATTTCAAATATATTTCAAAATATATTTTGTATACAAAAATATATTTCATTTTCTGGATTATCTGAGATAGCGTACATAATTCAGAAAATTTAAAAGAACAAATTTGTTTCACACTTTATTCCCTTAATTCTCTTAAACTCATCAATTTTTGACGTCCCTTAGTAGAGTAAGTAAAACTGTATGTGAAAGACAAGGAGTTGCAAATCCATCATTTTTGAAAAAAATAGAAATTTTGTGTTATTGTGGGAGATTGCCAGAGTTATGTATGGTAACTCTGAAGTTCTTTATAATAGTCAATTAATAAATACTAGTAGTGGAAAAATAAATATAGTGATAGTTTTTTCCAGTTAAATTCCATATACTCTTCAGAAGTAAGCATCCGATTCATAATAGTAGTATCTTCCACCTGCATGCACACACACACACACACACACACAGGACACAGAATCTGTTTACATTAAGACATCATTATCCTTTCTTACCCGAGCCTGCTGAAGAATCGCCTGAGCCTGAGCTTCCTGCGCAGAGATGGTTGGTCCTTTGGAACCATCACCACCATAACGAAACTTGGAAGAGATAAGATAAAGAAATTCAAAATTAGGCTTTGTCAGATATGTGATGTCTTGATCACTAGATAAAAATCACTTACTTGAAATGGTGGAATTTTAGAAAATTCAAAGTAATTCCACGATGTCATGAGACCTAATTTTTTAAATTTAGATTTTGCTGCTTCTTATAGATGTTTTCTATCGCATTTTATCGTTTGTAAAAGAAGAGACTAAGAATTTATTTTTTATTTTAAAATGGATAATCTCTGAAACTCTGGAATGAACCCTCATGCTTTTTTAATTTATACAAATGTTACCCACATTATTGATTCATTTACAGACACTGTGAATGTACTAAGTGATGATTATAGATCAATCTCTATTTCGTTGATCAAAAGACAGAATCTCCATGAACACTGATCGAATCTTTCTTGAGGTATATTTATTGTGTTCACCCATTCATAAGTAATTATATTAGAAAATAGAAACTCCCTTTTACTGTTCCACAAAATTCTAAAGATCCATTCTAATTTCCACTCAAAATGTAGGGTTTACCAGAATTTTGTTTGGTAAAATTTCCTTTAATTTTTATTAGCTCAGAGGCTGCTTGATTGTTAAGTATCTCCACCTAATAGAACAGATTTTAATTGATCATTCTGTAATATACTACAACAATAATTTTCAGAAATAAGATAGCAAGATATCAAGACATCTTTATAACACTAGAAAATCATACCGGTAGCATCAACATAGTCCCCGGAGGACCAGGTAGACCGTCAGCCCCTGGTAAGCCAGGACGTCCCGGGGGCCCCTGGATGAACAAGTGAAATATTCAAAATCAATAAAAATAAAACAATAGAAATGTATTGAAAGTAAAATAACTCAGAATATTTAAAACACACTCTATATTATCTAATTTGCATTTGCCCTCTCCACTTTATTTAATTTAATAAAGATTAATTTTATTTTATTTTATTATTTAATTAAATAATATTTAATTTTAGTAAGAAGGCCTAGAAAGGATTGTATTTCAATGCACTAGCTTTAGATAATTTTAATAATGCTTGGTTATTAGTGTATAATCAAATTACAATATGAATTTTGCTCAGAGTTTACTTGTAGCCTCAAACTGTGTCAAACAATGAGCTCATCTATAGTTTGAGGGAGTCAGTGTGAGAAAAACATGTAATTCAAGTTTATTTTATAGTTTGATAACAATGGAGTTTAAATAATTAATAAAAGATTTATTTAAGAAATAGGTTTAAGGTATGTTTATTCTTTAAACAAATATTCCATAAGTTTAAAGTATATTTATCCTTTAAACAAATACTTAAATACTATTTACTTAATAAATTATTTCAATAGATAATTTGAGTATTTATTGCCAACAGAGATACTTTAAAATGATCTTAATCTTAACATACTGTACAATTATCTACAGAAAAATTCAAGACATGAAAATAAATTCTCTATATTACTTACAACTATGTGCATGTGGACTAAAATATTTTGAAAATGCATGTTAATGATAAATATCTAACTCAGGGTGTTGCTTACTTGCATACAGTAAGATTTATTTATTTATTATATAAATTTCTTATAAAAGTTAATTCTCAGAAAAGAGTTAATATTGATGCTACATTTAAAAGTTAACTTTCTTTCTTTTTTTTTTTAATAATTTTATTGAATCATAATTATGTACATTGGTGCAATCACAGGGCACGATTCATATACATTCAGAAATATTTTGATCGTACTGTTACAGATATCCTTCATGGCATTTCCTTGATCACT